>JAASGK010000600.1:0-19992 GCA_023334195.1 Globisporangium emineosum
ATCTCCACATAGCCGTCGGCCGAGCTCTGGTTGGGCATGCGCGTGGCACCGTCATTCTTGTGGTATTCGTTCGCGCTGGAGCCGGAAAGGACGAGGCAGTGTGGTGACTGCGAGCGTGGGCTCGCACCAGAGCGGCTGCCTCGACAGTTCACGGTGTACGTCTTGCCGTCGAGTACTATTTGGTCCATTGGTTGACCATTCACCCTTGGGCATGTGGGGATCGTGAAGTCGACCGTGTACACGCGCAGCATAGGTGTCGACGTCTTCTCGCGGCGGCCGCATATCTTCGGCGTGCATGACATCACCTTGAAGCCCGCAGTGAGGAGCTGCTGCATTAGGGCCCAGACGTCGTCAAGCACAGTGAAGTTGATCACGTCGAAGAAGAAGCGCTGATCGACTAGCTACGTGTATGCACCAGATCATGGAAAGGCGCTGCTGAGCCAAGCCAAGAACCGGAACCACCCCTATCCCCAGACAAACATGAAAAAGCAAGTGAACAACTGTAATCGCCCGACATGGTATCGTGCGTGGGGTTATTTTGCTGATTTCGGTATATATGTCTTCGCGGTCGGCTTAAAGCCGTTTCCGATCAAGTACGAATAGGCAGTTGTATTGGTTTCAGTATGCTTGTGCCTACTCACTCATTAAAATCCATAGATTATAGAGAGGGTAGGCACATCACTTGGTTTTAGTATTCTTATGCCTAGTTTAAAACCTTCTTATCTTCTGATGTGACCATCACTCCTCTCCAAACCTTTTTTAAGGATACTATAATAGATTAATAGACCTATCTACGAGAAAATGGCATATTATCGTTAAAATAGGTGAATAACCCACTCTCCCATTGATTGGCATTCAACACCAAAATCAGCAACTGCATTGCAATGATGATGATGATGCCGCTGCGCGCGTCGCGCCCTGCTGCATGTGCTCTCTCCGGCGCGCGCCGCTGCATCTCCAAGAAGAAGGCGCGGCTCGCGAACGTGCCGGTGCTCTGGCCGATCGCCGGCGTGGATGAGCCACCGTCGCTGCTGCCGCACGAGATCGACGTGGCCACGCGGCTGTTCAAGGCCGAATCCAAGCTCATCACGTCCACGGGCGACCTGGAGGACCTGCCGGAGTGGTCCATCCCGGAGATCGCGTTCGCCGGCCGCTCGAACGTGGGCAAGTCGTCCATCATCAACGCGCTCGTGGGCCAGCCGGGGCTCGTGCGCACGTCCAAGACACCCGGCCGCACGCAGAAGCTGCACTTCTTCTCGGTCGGCGGCAAAGTGGGCAGTCTGCCGGACCTGGCGCTTGTGGACATGCCCGGCTACGGCTTCGCCACGGCGCCCAAGGCCGTGGTGGATGAGTGGCACGACCTCGTCGGCGGTTTCATCCGCAAGCGCCGCGGGTCCAATCTCAAGACGATCTACCTGCTGGTCGACAGCCGCCGCGGCATCGCCAAGGTCGACGAGGACTTCATGGACTACCTGCACGACCTCGGCATGATCTACCAGGTGGTGTTCACCAAGGCCGACACGGTGCAGAAGCGTGTGCTTATGTGTGTACGGTTGTGCGTCTTATGTTGCTCACTAATGCGATGCGGTGTTCTATTAGGTGACGGTCCCGGAGCTGACCAAGCAGATCCAGAAGGCGCAGGAGATCGCCATGCGGATAGACCGGATCGTACGTTACTTAGGCTGCCTGTTGTCTCTCTCCAAGTGACGGACTGGTACTGACGTTGACGCTTCCTATCTCGCTGTGTTGCTGGCTGGTGTTACTTGTTCTGATCAGAGCATGAACCCAATCATCCACGTGTCGAGCACAAAGGAGAACTTTGGCATCCGCGAGCTCCAGCGCCAGATGATCAGCATGACGGGCTTGCTCATGAACAGATAGACGAGCGCGTGAGCTATGGTGTGACGCTGGTACCCAGCCACCCACTAGCGAATCAATCCTTCAGTACCAATTGGTCTCCTGAATACAGAATGGCGACAGTGCAAACACCCTTCGATCCCTCTTGTTGTGACCTTGACCGCTGTTGGTGTGTTCCTCAGAACGTTGCGTAGATCTGCTCAGGACTCGGAGAGGTACGACTCGGGTCCTGATTGCACGGACGATGCGTCCGAGTCGTCGGCGTCGTCATCGCCTTCCCCGTCATTATCGTCCGAGTAGTCCGAGTGGTGCCCGCCTCCAGCACCACCACCAAGATCGCCACTGATTCGTCCCGTGAGTCCGTACGCCTCCATGATCTGCTCCTTCAGACCCGCTCTTTGCGCATCGCCGCCACATCGCAACGCTGGGAGGGGCTTCACCAGCGGCAGCTCCGTCACCAGTGGAGATCCTGTGCGGACAGGCCGCGCTCTTCCTCTCTGAGACGGCGGTGTGGGGCACAGGAACCGCCGATCATCAATCACAAACTGGTCTTCTACCTCTTCACCGCCACAGTCACATTGCTGCTTCTGGGTGTCTGATGGTACTGGCGCGGTCTTGAGCCGCCTCCGGTCTGCGCTCCCAGGCATACTCGGAAGCACGACCATATCCGACGGAGCTACTCGCACAGGGGCACTCGCCATCTGATACGCACCCAGACCCTCTTCCACTCCGTTGTCTTCGTCTTCCCCCTCTCCGTCGTCCTCGTCCTCATCCGAATCTGAGGCTACTGGTTTCGGTTTGAGTCCGTGAAAGCTCCTGGATCGCCCCTTCTTGCTGCTGGACTTGATCTTGCGTCGCTGTTTACTACTACTGGAAGATGATGCCTTTTTCTTCACAGTCGGCTCCAGTGCGTCTTCCGATATTGCTATTGGAGTTGCTTGGGCCGTTGTATCTGTTTGGTCTGCGGGCAGTTCCTTGTCCTTCTCTTTGGACTTGTTCTTCTTCACCTTGCTGTTGGTCCGCTTATTGCTGCTGCTGCTGTTGCTATTGCTCTTCTTTGCAGCAGGCTTCTTGCGGCCATTGCGTGATTTCCGTCTTCGTGAGCCACCAGTAGCTTTGTCTGGTGACTGTAGGTTGTCACCGTCTTCCGGCGCGCTGCTGTAGCCATCGAACAAGCTGTTCGCGTGGTTCGGAGGGATCGGCTCATCCTCAGCACCCGAGAGGTCCGAGTCCATCGAGACCATGTCGGCCAGGTCGTCGTCGTACTCGACCTCAGTGTTCGCGAAAAGCTCGGAGATCGCAGCCTCACAGTCGCTCAGCAAGCTGCTCGTCATCTCAGCCGTGGTCGTGGATGTCACGAGTTTGCTGTCTGGACCTAGGGTGCGACTCGAGGAGCTACTGCTCTCCTGTTTCTGGTTGCGTGTCATCGCCAGCAGCTCTTCCTCTCGATGGACGTCCAGGGCTTTGACCTCCGCGACCAGGTCAAAGTAGATGAGCAGGCTCTGGCACCAGGACTTGCCCATTTCCTCCAGGTCCCAGGTCGAGAACTGCGTGTCTTTCCTCGGGCCAAAGTCTGGTCCGCAGAAAGACGCCTCCAGGGTGTAGCTGTTGATCACGCCCAGCTCGTGGTTCACCACCACGCGCGCAGTGTTGAGCTTGGACTTGTGCACTTTGAAGTCGCAGCTCGCGAACGAGAAGAAGTGCGAGTTCTTGGCGACGATCATCGGGAACACGCGCGGGTCGTTCTTCACGCTTGCTCGCATAGAAGGACCTCCACTGCTACTACTACTGCTGCTGCCAGCACATCCCATGCTCAGACTGGGTGAGCTGGTGCCCATAGTACCCACGAGCGACGCGTTCAGCTTCTTACTACTCTTCTTGTTGTAGCAGCCGTACGTGAAGATGTTCCGATTGAGACTATGCCCGTGCAGGTCGCAGTAGATCGCCACGCGGTCGCGCGCCTGGAGGTTCGCGATCAGTCGCTTGAGGTGGTAAACCGTGGGGAAGAGCTTCTCGACCGGGTACGACCACTTGCGGTTTAGATCCCAGCCGGCGAGGTTCACGCGCGTGTTGCCGTTGATCACGCCGTCCGGGTTGAGCATCGGCACGACCTTGAAGAGGAAGTGCTTGCGCAGGATCTGAGCCCCGCTGGACGCGCCAGCGAGGTAGTCGATCATACCCTTCATCATCCAGCTGCTGTTGGGCTCCCCCGGGTGCACGCGCGCCGAGAGCACAATGACTGGTGATCAAGAGGTAAAGTCACATGCAAGAAGACTGATGAGCACTTCACATGCACCGTAGGACCTCATACCTTGACCGACACACAGGTGCACTTACCACGCTTTTCATCCGGCGGGATGCCTTCTTTCCCAGAGGATGTGATGGAAAGCAGGTCGCAAGTGTTCTGCGCGATGCTCTGACAAAGCTCCGTACGGCGGCATACAGCCGCTCGCTCCGGGTCCCGCTCGAGCATCTCCAGGTACTCGGTCAAGTCTGCAGACAGGAGCAACACACAAGTAGATTAGATCGCCCAATTCTTCGATTTGTCAACCAAGCCCAAGTCCAAACCTGTGTAGGTGTACGGCTGCAGACACGCAAAGTAGACGCGGTCGTGCTCGTGGTCGAACTCGTATTGGAAGCTTAGACACGTGGTTCCGGGTGCGCTGTCGGGCGACAGCGACACGTCGTAGCGCACGTGTGTGCCTCGGTGCATCCAGCCGACGCCTTTCTTCTCCGCGTCGATCTCCGAGTACACGACCGGCTGGAGGCCGTTGCCGAAAAGCGCGCCGCTCTTCGCGAGGTTTGCCAACGAGAACTTGTACGCGACGCCTGGTTTCCCATTGCGCACTTCAAAGTAGAACCACTGGCGGTACGCGCTGTTCTTGATGTCTGGGTGGATCATCAGCTCGTACTCGTGACCTACATAGGGCAAGACCGGCATTTAGCGTTCGATAACCAAGCACTATAGACATTTTCAAGCAGCATGCTTACGCTTAGTCGACAGCTTGCTGGCCTCGTGGTGACGGTAGATACGCTCGGCGCGTTGCAGGTTGCCGCTCTCAAAGAGCGAGTCAAAGACCAGCGTGTCCTCGGATGCGCCGCAGTTCTGCTGCACCTCGGGCTGGTTGTACTCGTACACGTGCACGCGCGCAACGATTTCCCGCGCCTCGTCCTCTTCGGCTTCGCTCTCGATCAGCATGTGGCTCTCGCGCAGAATGGGCTCTGGGTCTCGCGGTATCTGGACCTGGGCACTCGTTCCGTCCGGGTTGAGCTTCAGAGTAGCCGGACTGCCACCACTGCTTTCAATGAGGTGGCGACGTACTGGGAGGTGCGTCGGTCGAACTCCAGGTACTCCCGTGTGCGCAAGTCGCACTTCGTCCGGCAGGTTGATCAGCGGCAGCGGCGGTGGGAGCAACTCGTCTGTATCGCTGAATCGGAACCGAGTCGTGGCGCGAAATTTCGCTGCGCTCATCGACATGGCGGTCCGATTGATGGAGGGAGCCTGTCAAAGTAGAATACAAAGCGGCGGAGGTACTGTACTCGCTGGAGTCGTCTACATGCTCATGGCATCCCTAGCGCAGCTCAAACTGACTCGCTCGTCTCAAGTGGAACGATGTGATGTCTGGTGCGCTGTCCGGCCCTGGCTTGAGCTAAGGAAAGCGAAGGGCGAAACTTCTCAGCGGTCAGTCTATTCGTGCACTTTCACTCCTCTCAGTCCTGGTCTTGCAGCAATTCTGGCCCTGGGGGTATTTCAAAATAAACGTCAAGTATTTTTCTTCAAGTGGTGAGCCAGTGAGTGATGAGTTGACGCGTTCAAGTGGAGTAGATTCGTGGAGTCTCAAGTCGAGAGTCTCACTCTCTGTGAGGAACTTGTTGCGGGGAACTTTGTGCGAAGATTTGGAGTTCGTGACTGTCCTTGGGGAAAGCGCGTGAAGACAGGAGTTCGGGTGAGTTCGGGTTGTTGAGCGACTGAAATTGCAGTGTGGTGGTTGCATCGTGGCAGATGTCGGCAAATGCAGACAAAGTCTTCCGATAAAAAACACTCGACATTTCCACAATAGTTATTAGATGCATGATACATACCTACGCATCTTTCCACATCTCAACTCTGGTTGACTAAACGTGCTACGTCAGCGAGAGAGACCGCGCGGCGACGGGCTGCCGCTCGGGGTGTCGTGTGACGACATCGTAGATAGACCCGACCCAGCATGACACCGCCTCCGGGGGTAGTGCTTGGGATGGATATTGCTGGTCGTTTAAGCCTTCCTCAATATACCTCATCGTCATCATCATCATCGTCATCATCGTTACTGAAGGAACAAGCGATCGCGCTTCGCGGGTTCCGACGCCGACTTGGGATTATGACGCCTCCGGCGCCATAATACCTCGCCAGCGCTTCCAGTTTAGCCATGATGCAGGAAACTAGAATTACGGGTACTGTAGGTCGCAAGCGTACCTAAATATACCTCACTGAATCGTCATCTTCTCGCTTGCTTGACTGTGATTCCACATTTCTCACACGACTGCTAGCCTAGCTGAGACGCCACCACGTCGGCCGATCAGTCGAGCTGAGCAGGGTCGCCATGACGAAGCGTGGGCCGTCGTACAAGGTCGGGAACGCCAACAACGAAAGCGAGGGCACGACCCACGAGCATGACGTCATCGACGCCACCAAGGAGGCGCCAGCTTTCAGCGCTTCGAGCAAGAACCTTCAGCAGAGTCCAGATCCGCGCCAAGACAGGGCGGGACGTCACCACACCAGCATGACCGAGTACGTGAACCCAAAGCTCAGATCGCGCTTCGCGTTCGGGACTGTGTTCGCGGTCTTCCGCCGGCTTCTCGTCTTCGCAGCTGCGATCCTGTACCTACAGACGTGTATTTCGGCGTGCATCAACGCGATCCACGTGCTATGCGGAGCCGAGAACCCGATGATGAACTTTGTTCCGTACAAGTCGCGGCTCATGGAGGATTTCGCTGGTACGACAACATTGCGCGAGAGCCCGCTTATGGATGCACTGGACGGTGACACATCCCCACGGAACGGCACGTTGTATCTGGAGAAAGGAGTCGCGTCCTTCACGCCCTGTACGACAGTGACGCTACCCGACCGGATCTACTACGACCCGTTCCAGCGAGCGATTCACTTCGCTGTCGTGCGCGACACGGCATACAACCTCACGTTCATCGACCCAAGCATGAGCGAGTTGGTCCTGCCGGTCGTCGACTGCTCGTCCAGCTCTGTGCTCTTCGGCGACGTGACCTCGGTGAGGTTCTACTACTTGACCCGCATGATACAAGACCCGGACGACGTGTACCTCTTCACAGTTACCATGTCGATTCAAGAGTACATGATCCCAGCGCAGAACGAGCGAGGCGCCGTGTCCGTGTCGACCATCACTTTCATCAATGACGTGCGCGCGAAAAGCGTGACCCACCACTTCGCCGTAGCGCTGGGGTACCCTTTCCTCAAGCCCACGGTTGAAGTGTATACGCTCGACAGCATCACGTCCGACGGCTATTGGCGCCTGAGGAGTATCCCAAAGGACCCGGTCGCCGATTACCCCAAGGTTGTGCTCACAGCGTGTCGCACGGGGTTTTACAGGTCGTCCGAGAACGAGCAGTCCAACACCCGCAACGCGCTCTGGGACTTGTCGAATGACCCGCTGACTGTGATCGGGACCTGGCAGTGGCGAGGTCGCCCCGTGCTGAAGGACTCCTGGGCCTGGGTGCACTTCATCCACTTCCTGCTCGCGGTTGACGTGCTCTTCAACATGCTCGTGCTGCTGCTGGTGATATACCGCAACTTTCGCGAGGGGAGACTCTGGATCGGTGACGCGTTTGTCGCGGTGTCTACCACGTTGTGGCTGCGGAGCTCGCTGGTGATCATCTCGTGGTGGGTCAGCGGTTTCTGGTCGCTCGTGGAGTTCTGTTTCTACACTGGGAACGTGCTCGCCGAGACCGCTGGGTACTTCTTCTACCCGGCGATCATTCGCGCCGACTTTCTGGCGCTCTACTTTTGCTTGATCGGCCTCATCGGCAACGTCATGAAGGAGCGCATTGACCCAGCGCTGACGATCGGCCTCTACTACATCGGGTTTGAGATGCGCGTGGACATCACCAAGATGTTTACTGGACTCTACAACACGGTAGTCAAGTACTCGACAAACGAGTACAGTCTCGCGATGAGCGAGGTCGACGCGGAGCTCTTGAGCATCAGTCCGATGCGTCTCTGGTCGCCGCACAGTGTCCCCCCAAGAGACTCTTCTTTCATGATGGCGCTGATCTTCCCCGTGTTCAGCACGTTTGTGTTCGTGGTTGGGTACGTGCTCCTGCGCAAGACCTACCGCCACTTCTACCCAGAGAAGCTGCTCGTGCAGCGCATCACGGGCATCTCCGAGGACGAAGAGCGCTTGCTCGAGCTCAAGCACAACCTCACGCTCTTTGAGATCGCCACGGGCGCCGCGCTGCAGAACCGCTACGGAGTTGTCGCCGACTACAACAACTGCATGTACGTCAAGGGCGTGAAGTATGCCTCGGCCGATGGCATCTACAGTAGCGGGTACGTGATCGCGAATGGCAAGTTCCTCATCCAGACCGACGACCTCGTGTCCATCCTTCTCATGAAGCTCCTGCGCACTCGGTTCCGCAATATCTACGTGTACGAAGTGCAGGAAGAAGCGGTGAAGCAGACTGCGCGCCTCGTGTACCCCGAGACCATCACGTACCTAGATCTGCTCAAGCTCAACGTCGGGAACCTTTCGTGATTCATAGCCAGCATCGCTTTCTATCCACGTTTGAATTTGCATTATCCATCTACTTTACACGAAAAGCACCCAGTTAATCGCCTCGAAGGACACTTATGCGACGTCCGAGTCGTCTAAATCGACTGCGCCTGGGTTTTGGCTGCAAGTAATCGTTTCATCTAAGCTCAGCAACTCGATGCGCTTCCAATTCACAGCTGTATTCGAACACATCTGCTGTCGACACGTGCTTATATAATAACTGCTCCTTTATCTTCATTTTCATCTACGTACGTATCGTCGAGGTTTTGCTGGGGCCAACTAACTGCTCACAAGTCTCCGGGGGGTAGTGCTTGGGATGGATATTGCTGGTCGCCTAAGCGTTCCTCAATACACCTCATTATCATTATCATTATTAACTGCTCACAAGTCAAAGAAGGATCCGCAAGTTCAAATGCAAAATGTCCCGAAACGTGATTGTCTCCGGGTACACCAGGCGCGCCGTCTGCTTGACGCTGTTGCCCTCGACTTCGTACACGTACACATTCTTGAAGCGGATTTGCGAAAGCTTCATGAGCAGGATCGCCTGGAGGTCTACCACCTGGATCAGGAATTTGCCGTTCGCGATCACGAATCCACTCGTGTAGATGCCGTCAGCTGACGCGAACTTCATGCCTTTGATGTACACGTAGTTGTCGTAGTCGCTCACGACGCCGAAGGATTCCCGAAGCGCTACGCCCGTCGCGAACTCGAACTGTGTTAGTCGCGAATGCGTGCTATCGCTCTCCTTGGTAGAGTTCGCGCTGCTTCGCTGGGATGAGACCAGATCCGGGCGGACGCGACGGTAGATCTTGCGGATAGCCACGTACACTGGAAGAAACACGAGCGTGCTAAAGACTGGGAAGAGCGCGGAGAGCACAACCGAAGCGCTCGCTGTTGGCAGCGGATGGCAGTTCCACACGTGCAGTGGGTAGCGGACGGGTATACTCGGGTCCAGCGGTGTGACGCCTAGTATGTACTCTAAATCAGCGAACGCGGTAAGCGTTTTTACCATCCCGGGAGACCACTTGGTGATGGCCAAGCGTGCTTCGTAGCCGATAGAGAAGAGTACGAGGGTCAGCGCCGGGTCGATTCGCTCTTTGAACGCAGCACCGATCAAGCCCACGAGACTCAGGTACAGCGACAGCAAATCCGCGCGCATGATCCCCGAGCTCAAGATCCCCGCGCGGCTATCACCAAGCTCATTGCCGCTATAGAGCGCGAACTCCATCAACGCCCAGTACTTGTTCATGATCCACGACACGATAACAAGCGAACTCCGAACCGCGTGCGCCGACGAGATGGACACGAACGCGTCGCCGACCCAGATCTTGCCCAAGCGCAGGTTGTAGTACATGACGACCAGGAGCACTAGCAGACTGATGATCGCGCTCACTGCGTAGTACAAGTGCAGCAGGTGCACCCAGCCCCAGGAGTCCCGTACTACGGTCTTGCCGTACCAGACCCAGTGCGCGAGCATCGTCTTGGGATCTTGCGAGAGGCGCCAAATCAGATTCACGAGCGTGGACTGCTCGTTCGTAGACGAAAGGTAGGACCCCGTGGGGGTCGAGGTCGATATAATCTTGGACGCCTCGGCTTTTGGGTTCTTGGGCACACTCTTTAGCAACCAAGAGCCATCGTTTGTGAGTCCGATGTTCTCGTAGATCTGGAAAACCGGATCCTTGTACGGGAACCCAAGCGCTGCAGCGAAGTGGTGCGTGATCTCCGTCGCGCGCATGTCGTTGATGAACGTGATTGTCGAAATCGCGGCCGGCCCTGCGCTTTTGATTTTCGGCACTTGGTACTCTTGCACGCCGATCGACACGGTGAGCAGGTGCACATCGTTTGGGTCGGCGACTTGGCGCATGAGGTAGAAGAGCTTCGGCTCCGTCATGTCGCCGATGACAAGGGACGTGAGCGTGCAGTCGACGATCGGCGTGATCAGCTCACTCACAAGCGGATCGAGGAACGTGAGATTGTACGCGAGTGAGCTGACCACAGTCGCGAACATGAACCGCTGGAATGTGTCCTGGTAGATCACGGACTTCGCAATATTGTCGCAGCCCGCAGTGAAGTAGGTCAGCCCTGTCGTATTGTTGTCTAGAAACAACGTGCCGTTGCGTGGGCTCGTGTCGTCGCCGAGCATCTCCATTACGATCGGGCTCTCTCGAATCATCTTGGAGCCTGCGGCCTCAGCGAGTAAGACTGAGTCGTACGATGAATAGTCGATAGGTGGTGTCATTGATGTCGACAAGACATCCAATGACTGCAGGCAGGCGGTGAGTGAGATCCAGATGTACACGACCGCTGCAGCGATAGTCAGGAGTCGGCGCAGCACGCGCACAACCTGGTTGAGTGGGAACTTGTGCGGGTTTTTCCCCGGAGCTGGCTTGCTCGGTTTGCCTGGTGAGCTGGCGGCGGAAGGCGGAGGAGCGCTGCTATCACTGCCGGCTGCGTTTGACTTTTGACCGATGGACTTGACCGCAATTGTGTTGGGTCCGCGTTGGGCTGCCCCGGGGACGTTTGCCTTCATTGCGACTCGCTTTTGGGGATCAATTAGCTCAACTTGCGGAAGTCCTCCCGTGCCTTCAACGAATCGGAAGGTGGGGTCTGGAAGGCTTAGCCTCGCTCGCCGTAGTACTAAAGTCGGTGTGAAGCAGGCTCAGTGGATGAGCGTGTGTTGGGCTTCTGCTGAAAACAAGCTTCTTTGCGAACTGACGAGCGCTTGAGCTTGGCGAGATAGCTTGGGCTATCTCGCACATGCGCTCATTATGATCGCGCTATAAATACAGCGCTTCTTCGTCTCACCTGGGCCTTGGCGAGCGAATTGCTGGTTAGCAGCAGATAGAAACATACCATGTCGCGCCTTTGTAGCAGTTTATCTTTGGAGTCCTCCGCTTTGTTTGATCGATCGACTAAGAGCGCAAGCAATTTCAACCCCGAGGCCGATTCGATTCTCTTCGCATGGTTTTGCGTCCGGAGGCCACCGCAAGCAAGCGCAATCAGCGCTGCTGCTGCTGTTTCGCGCGCCCGAGATCGCAACCTTGTGACGTGAAACTCCCTGCTGCTGTCACTCCACTCGCATCGCGAGATCCACCTCACACCCTACCAGCGCGAGTTAATCGCTTAGGCTTCTTTTCAGAGACTCTAATTAATATACCAGCTCCCTCCCGGTCCACACACACATGGTGGCTCCAGAGTGCGCCCAAAGTGATACGACTATGTTGTTTGAGGGATGCAAGCCTTTGGGATCTCAGCGCGTGCGCAGGATACAGTCAGTACACCGCATCTCGAATTATGGAAGGGTTCTCGCGCCTGCAGTACCGGTACTCCTTGGAATACCAAATGGATTATATACTGGAAGTCGTTTGCTTGGTTTGGCGGGGAATCACTTGACCCTCGTCGCATGACGACGCCAACCACCCGCGACTTACTGGTATCTTGGAGCCAACCCATGGACCTGAGAATAAATCGATGTAAGAGCATGATACGCAGCGGGCTATATGGACAGTTTGGGCTAACATGACCCAGATGAGTCCGAGCGTGACCTGCTTGACGCCATCGTGGGAGCGGATGAACACGGCGCCGTTGTGCGAGCACATCGGACACGTCACGTCGTAGTCGCGCTGGAGCGTCGGATCGTCGATAATGTCGCCTGGGAGCACGTCCAGCTGCACCCTACACATGGTTTTAATATGCATACTGAGCATCGCAATCGATATATAGATATATAGGGGATAACATCGTACCGTGTCCTTGACCAGTTCGTTCACATAAATACAGTTCTCTTCGACTTCCTCCGACTGCCCGCAGTTGCGGCAGCGGAACGTCAGGCGGCGCAGATCGCGGTCTTGCCTCGGGTACAACATGTTGTTGCTGCGCGCACACAACAAAGCAAACAAACACGCATGCACGCACACGCATGTTAGCGTCACGCGCCCAGTGGGAGGCGATCGCAGACGACGTAAAGCGCTCGCTCGGTGCTTGCACACCAGAGCGCGCTTGGAAGGAGAGGGACAAGACAAGAGGAGCTCAGCGGCAAAGTGCGATACATAGGGCAGCGCGTGCTATTCCGTCCCTCCGTATGCGGCCTCTGTCTCGCTCGCTCGTGGAGTCAGCACCTCCGTAGTCGCAACGCACCATTCGCGACAGAAGCCCATCTCGCGCTTGATTTACCGATCTATTCTCAGGTGGGCCGAGAATCAGAATCAGAACTAACTCTTCTCTCCACATAAAAAGGCGTGGCACTGATGACGCGTGTGGTCTCACGCTCCATTCGGCGCTCATTCTCAAGAAGCGCTGCAAGCAGCCGAGCTGAAGCGAAGAAGGCATTACTATATAGCGATGCCCGGCCACACCAGCGCAAGCAACGCGGTGCCTGCGAAGTGGGACGCCACGCAGATCCCGTCGCTCGCCGGTAAAACTGTGGTCGTCACCGGCGCCAACTCGGGCATCGGCTACGTGGCCTCGCTCGAGATGGCGAAACACGGCGCGCACGTCGTGCTCGCGTGCCGAAACGAAGAGCGCGGCAAGGAAGCGGAGCGCAAGATCCAGAACGAGCTGCTGCTAAGTGCGCACACCAATGTCAGTGATGGCAGCGTCGAGTTCATGCAGCTCGATGTGGGCAGTCTCGCCAGCGTCGGTGCTTTCTCAGAGAAGTTCCAGGCCACTCACGACCGCCTCGACGTGCTCGTGAACAACGCCGGCATCATGGGCGTTCCGCACGCGCTCACAGTCGACGGCATCGAGAGCCAATTCGCGACTAACCACCTGGGCCACTTTGCGCTCACAGCTCAACTCTACGGACACTTGCAGAAGAGCGCGCCGTCGCGGGTCGTGAACACGAGCAGCGTCGCGCACCGCGATGCGAAATTCGACGTGAATGAAATCGTGACCCCGAAGGACAAGTACGTGGCCATGAAGGTCTACTCGAACACGAAGCTCTGCAACTTGCTCTTCACGGCCGAGATGGACCGCCGTCTGCGAGCGAAGAACGCTGAAGACGGGGTGATCGCAGTGACCGCCCACCCGGGTGTGACGGACACCAACCTCTTCGAAGGCCCAGCGCAGAACGGCTTTGTGGCGAAAATGGCGATGAGGGTGTTCTCGGCGCTGCCGATCGGGCAGCAAGTGGAAATGGGCGCGCTCCCGACGCTCTACGCTGCCACCGCTCCAGGTGTGAGAAGCGGCGACTACTACGGACCGAATGGCTTCAAGAACTTCCGGGGCTACCCAGCGCTCGAAGGCCCTGTGAACGACAGTAAGTCAGCAGACGCGGCCGAGAAGCTCTGGCATGAGAGCGAACGCCTCGCCAAGATCCCGTTCGTGATCGGATAGACGCTTTCGCCATCACAGGGTATTTGAATTAATTTAAAGAAACTCAAGGGAGTCAGTCCTCACCTCAGCTGATTTCAGGCAAGAGCAAGCAACCTCGAGCGGATTGTAACGTTGCTGGCGAGAGATGATTCATTGTTGATATATGGTGAGACGGGTGGTTCGAGATCAGTAAGAAGCTGTTGCCAAGCACCTCTCCTCATAGCCGTCGACATGACATATTAGCTCTCGGGTTCTCTTTTCTGAGGGTCAAACGCCTCAGCGTCGACAACGGCGGCATCATGTGTGAGGGTATTTTTGCCTAGCGCTGCAAATAGGAAGTCGACTGGCTGGCTCCTCGCTGCGCGTGCGAGAGACCCGAGCCTCCGTTTCGCACGCAGTTCTGAGCAAGCCTGCCAAAGAAGGCTTTACCATATATTAATAACGTTCATGGCGACGACGACGCGCAAGTGTTTTCTCTGAGTGAAGAAGCGTGATCGTGCGCTTGTGAGTGCGTTTTCAAATCAACCCCTCTCGCGAGGAGAATGCCCGTGCGGCGGGAGCACCAGGAGCCCCCGAACCAGCTCAAGCAGCTCGCGGCGACAGTGCTCGACCACCTGCGCAAACCCTCGCTGCTGTACTCCGGGGGCGGGCGATACCGCACCAAAGTGGCTGTGGGCAATGCGTCGCCGACCAGGAACTCCAAGAGCTCCAAAAGCTCCAAGAGCTTCAAGAGCATTCGGAGCAATCGCACGGGTGGTCGCTCGGGCGATGATGACGGAGATCTCTGGGAGTACTCGACCCCGACGCCCGACATACTGAACACAACCGCGAAGTTGCCCAGTGAGCTGCTTGTACACAACGCGAACGGGAACAGCGCGAACTTGCAGAGCAGCCACAATATCAACGTCAACGTCAACGTCAACAGCAACAACAACAACAATGGGCACCACGAGCTGGAAGTCACGGCTCTGCGATACGAGATCGAACGAAAGGGGAGTCTCAAGAAAGGGCAGTCGAACCTGGATGTCCTGGATGAGCGCAGCGACACGAACAAGAAGATCGTGGACTCGCGAGATCTCTACGACGAGTACAATATGGGCGGCAGCGGAGACGACATGGACGACGACGATGACGACGATGATGATGTCCACCAATTTGCAAAGGCGCTGACCTCGGAAGCCCAGGACGAGGTGGCGTATTTCTCGCAGCGCGTGGGCAACTCCGAGTTCAAGCTCAGTCGGCGGCTCGTGATCCATCCGCACGGGCGCACGCGCGCATTCTGGGACTCGATCCTCATGTTTCTCATCAGCTGTGAGTTTGTGCTTCGGGTTTGTTTACTGGGTCGACCTGGTCTGTCCTATCCTGACCGATTCTGTACTTGCCAACTCCCAGGGATCCTGGTGGTCGTACCGTTCGAGCTGAGCTTCCTGGAGCTCAATCCGCGGGTCCGGAGGGGTCTGCTGCGCTTCGACCTCTTTGTCGACTTCATGTTTGTCGTCGACATCTTTCTCAAGTAAGTGAGCCAATCCCATCGTGTTCGCTTCGGATACTGTATTCAGCAACGCTGTAGGTATTGATTTCTGTGTGTGTGTGTGTGTGTGTGTGTCTTGTGGTAGCTTCAATACCGGAATCGAGAAAGATGGCAAGCTCCACTTCTCGTTCCGGTCGATCTACCGTCACTACCTGCGCGGCTGGTTCTTCTTCGACGTGATCTGGACAATCCCATTCTACGCGTTCTACCAGGATCACCTCTATACAATGACGCCGGTAGACACGGTCGTCGAGCACACGGACCTCTACATTCTCTTCCGCATACTCCGACTGCTTCGTGTTGCTGAGCTGCCGCATGTACAAAGGAGGTTCGAGTACTCGCTGCTCATTTCGTCCAAGATCAGCAGTCTCGGGAGCTTCTTGTACGTCGTGCTGGCACTTTCACATGTCTTCAGGTACGTCGCATCGCCCTCAGTCTTACAAAACCTAGGGATGTTGTTAGGAAGGCTCACACTCCATCTCTTTGGACGCTATTGTTGTTGTGTGTAGCTGTATGTTTGCACACCTGGCGTTCGGAGACCAAGAGCACCTCGCGGTAGCGGTGGACAACGGTCTGCTCGAGAACGCCGACTTGCAGTCCAAGTACATTGCGTCGTTCTACTGGTCCATGATGACCATGACCACGGTTGGCTACGGCGACAGTACGTACAACTCACAATGTTGCGGTCCTTGTTAGCAAGTAGACTCCTCTGATCTCTTTTGTACTGCTACACCTCAGTCACGGTGAAGACTAATACCGGCCGCCTCTTTGCGCTCGCTGCAATGGTCGTCGGGGGCGGCATCTTCGCGTACGGCATCACGAACGTCGTCGCGCTCTTCCAGCAACTCTACATCGACGAGACACAGCACCGGCACAAGATGGACCAGGTGAACACGTTCATGCACAACCGCGCTCTGCCGCGCAAGCTGCGCGACGAGATCCGCGCGAACTTCTTCCATATGCGCAAGGCCACGCGCGAGAGCAAGCTGCACGACTACGAGATCTTCAAGCAGATGTCGCGCACGCTGCAGAGCAACGTCGCAACCATGTTCTGCCAGGAGATGATGCCGCACAAGATGCCGTTCCTCGCCGGCTGCAACGCCGAGTTCATTCACGAACTGTACCTGTCGATGGAGGTTCGCTGCTACTTGCCCGGTGAGGACATTATCCGCCAAGACGACTATGGTTCCGAGATGTACTTCCTCTTTGTCGGCCACGTGCAAGTGTTCCTGAGCCACACGAAGGTGGCGGCGTTGGGGCCGAACGCGTTCTTTGGCGAGTTTGGCATCTTCAACCCAAAGAAGCCTCGCTTGGCGACGATCCAGGCGCTGGACTTTTGCGAGACCCACTGTATTCAGAGGCGAGACGTGTTCCGGATTTTGGTTGACCACCCATTCATGTTGCGCTCGATCAAGAATCTCGCGGCGCTGCGGTCAAGGAAAGCGCTCAATATCCTGTACGAGAGTGGTGGTAAGTCCCGCACGTTGCTGCAGGGATTGGCTTCGATGTGGCACCAAGAGGGTATCATGGGGCTCCTGCCAAGAGGGTTGACGAGAGAGGACCTGCCGTCTTTACAAGAATACCTGCCAGTGGTCCCGATGAATGCAAGTGCGGCGAGCGTGAGAAGAGCGTCGGTGCGCGCAGCTCTCATGAGTACCCAGTCCATCGATGCTGCAAATGCAGCTGCTGCTGCTGCTGCTTCTGGTACTGGACGTCGCCGGTCAGTCGTGCAACTGAACCAGGAAGCTTCTTCGATTGCGCGATCAGGCTCAGGTCAGAGAGGGGGTCCTTCTTCGTTTGGTCCTGGTGGTTCCAATAGCTCAAGCCAGGAGTTGACTTCAGCAGCCCAGTCGTACCCACTGAAGAACGGTGGTGGGGGTGGCAGTCTGGGCAGTCCAACGGCCAGGTCAAAGCGTCGCACGTCGATAGATGTCACGGACAAAGCGCGCATAGTTGCCACCCTTGCTACAATGGGGGACCATCGGTCAGTAGGAGAAGGTGGCCCCCAGTCTCCCATGTTTGGTCCTGTCTTAAGACCATTAGCTCAAGGGAACGAACTCCCTTCAGCTAGCACAGGTACTGCCAGCTCCGCCAGTAGCGTTCTGAGCGACCACCGGCTGGACGTCCTTATCCACCAGCTGCAGGATATCGCCAAGCGCCAGGAGCTCCTCGACGACCAGATGCAGGAGATCCTCATGGTGCTCGCAGCAAACCCGCACGGACTCGACCGGTTCCGTGAACAGCACCAGCACCAGCACAACGCCGCACTGTCGCCGCTCGTACGAGACCGTTCGCAATACTTCCACCGGAGCCCACTATCAGTATCCCTGAAGGAACCTCGAGTCGATTTGGCCGTTGATGAGACCTGACAGCTTGTTTCTATCACCAAAAGAGCAAATCCAGTGAGTGTTGTCATTTATGGGCAATTCGGTGGGTTCATGGGAGTTTCTTCTCTATCTTCAGTATGTCACATGTTGATATCTTCGTCAATTTTGCTTCGCTACCCAAAGAGCTCGGGGGTCGTCTCGCGCTGGGCGATCTCGCCGCCCAGTAAGCGCGTGATCCACTGCCGCAGCTCGTCCAAGGAAACCTTGCTCTGCACTGGGTGCATGGCGATTTTGCGACCTTTTGCGCTGCACGCGACCACAAACGCTGTAAAAAGACACACAGTTCAGAATTGCGAGGTCAGCCCATTAGAAACCATTTTCGACGTCACAAATGAAATGTACGAGAACAAAAGGCTTGGTTAGCACTTACATGGTGAGGCGCTGCTAAACTGCTCGTCCCATTTCTTGCGCTCTTGCGCAGGGCGAGTCGACAGGTCCATCCAGCAAAACGTCAGTGGGTCGCGCTGGAACTCCACTGCGAGGTTCTCAATCACGCTGAATTGCTCTGATAAAATACACGAGAGTGGTACAAATTGGCAAACAGTCAGTATAGATGCCAAGGCGTACAGTATCCACGTATCCTCAGATTGGATAATACAAGCAGACGCACCTCGAACGCTACATCCGTGCTTGCTGTCGTCTGGGAAGAAGAGCAGCATGCGTCTGCCTCGCGCGTTGAGATAAATCGGATTAAACGCGTAGATCGACGGTGCAAACACCTTTGCGAGTTGTTCCAGTGGACTTGGACGAGGCTCCTCCTAAAACACAACGAGAGAGACAAGGCGGCCGTCAGATACAGGTGATCATCAGTTTTGCTTGATACAAAAAGGACTGGGCTGGCTTACAGTTTTCTCTTTTGCGGAAGCATTGCTGCTGTTGCTTGAATTCGCATGTTGCTGTTGTGGGGACGCTGGCGTCTCCTCTTTCTGCGATGGGAGGATGATCAGGACCCACACCAGAAACGCGCAGATCGCGAGCGTCATGAACGAGAATGGGAACACCGCATTGCTGATAACACGGGGAAGAACACACCAGATCCAACGAGTTGTGAGCGCAATCTCTAATTGGCATCCATAACACGCTGCTACTGGGAGGAAATGGCGGGTGGGAACTAAACTCACCTTCCTTGCTGCTAGGTCATGGTAGAGAAAGGGTGGTCAGTCGCATCACATGAATACATGCAGGTAGAAAACAAAACAAAACAAAAGCGAGAGTGATGAGGTTCGTGGGAGTGACAATGAGAGTAGATAAATCACACAAGCGCACCTGGTACTGTTGGTACTGCTGCTGCTGGCGGTAGAAGTTCTGTTGCTGGTGGTACTGGCGCGAGTACGGGTTCTGCTGACGCTGCCCCCCGTATCCGCCTGATTGGGTGTCGCCATTCACCAGGCGCTCGTACGCAGAGCCAATGCGCATGAACTCGCTCTCGGCCTTCGGGTTGCCAGGGTTCTATCCACATGCACACACACACATGCGCACAGAGCATACGCTTAAGATACGAGCAGCATAGCGCTGCTAACAATCATGTAAGAGAGAGAGAGAGCAGGAGCCCACCTTGTCAGGGTGCCACTTGAGCGCCAGCTGACGGTACGCGCGCTTGATCTCGCTCTCGGAGGCCTTGCGCGACACACCCAGCACCTTGTACGGGTCCTCCTGGAAGCCGCTGCTAGCCCTCGCGTGGGCGCCTACCACAAGCACCAGCAGTAACAGTAGCACGAGCGGCAGCCTTGCGCTCTTCCTCTTAATTCGCATCATCGTCATCTGCGTCATTTGTGTGATGAGATGGATGGGTTTTGTCTCTGACGACACAAAGTTAGTCGAAGCGTTTTCAGAAGTATTCTGCTCTATCGCTTTTGAAGGGATACTCACTTCTAAAATCTCAGTGTTTTTTCAATACAGTGCACGTCAAAAAATTAAGGACAGCAAAAAAAATTAAATTATGTGGATTTTTTTTGAGTTTTGTGTTTGCGGACGAGCTTTTCTAGTATGTTAGAGAACGTCATTAGAACACTCTCGTGGTGAAATCGCAGCTCGATTTGACTTCTTAGAGCCACAGGAATGACCGATATAAGTTTATAGAGGGCGACAAAATGATAGGGACAGCGCAAGATTCAGCCATTTG
>JAASGK010000601.1:0-19966 GCA_023334195.1 Globisporangium emineosum
GACGGGCTGCCGCTCGGGGTGTCGTGTGACGACATCGTAGATAGACCCGACCCAGCATGACACCGCCTCCGGGGGTAGTGCTTGGGATGGATATTGCTGGTCGTTTAAGCGTTCCTCAATACACCTCATTATCATCAATTAACTCGGTCCATGATTGGGCACAAAAGGTGGAGTAGTGCCGCCCTGATAGCCGTGAGGGTATCAACGACTCTATCCAGGAAGAAAGGTGCCAAGTGAACGAATTCGGCAGGGCAATCAAGCTTGAGAAACAACAATCAGAGCGCATGAACCGAAATTTCCAGCCTTTAGATTTGGACGCTGACAGCTTGCAGACGCCGAATGCAGACAAAACGGATCCTTCCTGGTTCATACCGCTTCACGAGCTGAAGTACAGCCGAGACCAAGCCATCGGACAAGGCGCTTTCGGAACAGTATACAAAGCCATGTGGCTCAGCACACCCGTAATGCTCAAGTTGATGGGCTTCACAGAAGACGGTGGCGAGTACAATCGCCGCCTCTTTTTCCACGAGCTGCGAATCTGGTATCCTCTGAACCGCCCGCATGTGATCAAGCTGTACGGCGCAGGCCACATCGGGGAGCGACACTTTGTCTGTGAATTCGCTGCGAAAGGAGCGCTGGTTGACCACTTAAAGCGAGAAGGCAATCACACCAAGACGTGGCAAAAACTGCACGAGGTGGCGCTCGGACTCCAGTATCTGCACGAGCAGAACATTGTGCACAACGACCTCAAGTGCGACAATTTCCTGATCGGAGCTGGCGATCGAGCCAAGATCATCGACTTTGGACTCAGCTGCATTCCAAATGTTGCTGAAGTGATGATTGAGCCGAAGAAGCAAGATGCTGCACAGTGGAAGTCGCCCGAGTACTTGCGTGGTGAGAAGTCGGCGCTGGCGTCGGATGTGTATTCCTTTGGGATGTACATTTTGGAAGCGGTGACGGGGAGTCCGCCGTGGGGGAGCAAGTACAATATGTTAGTTTGCTTTCAAGTTGTGAAAAGAGGATACCTCCCGCTGCGCCCTGGCCCTGAGCTATTAACGGACAACCAATGGCGCTTGACCGAGATGATGCGCGCAGGAGACCCAACCCGCCGACTGCGGGTGTCGTCTGTCGTGGAGAGATTGCACGAGTTTGCGCAGAAAGAGAGATCAACAGCGCTCTAGCTGCCCCATAGCCTTAGTTTCGCCCATAGCTTTAGAAACCATTTTTCAATTCGAAGGGTGCGTGACACACTATTAGCTTCTTTTCACCTTTCCCCACCTTGGTCAACGTGTTCTCTTATCGATGTTGTATATAACGTGAACGGCATTATCTTAAACCTCAAAGCATGCCATTGAGCATCGCAATCGATGCGATTTCGAGACAAAAACCGACAAATTCCTCTTCCGAGATGCCGCGCGGGTCGTCGGTCTCGAATTTGCGGAACGCGTGCATAAACATCTCCTGGTGCAGCAGCGGCTGAAGCGCCTTGGACGAGCGCACGAGTTCCGAAATCTCGTCGTTCGACGTGTCGTAGAGCGCGTGCTGGAGCTCCTCGACCTCGAGGACGCCGTTCGCGTCGTTGTCGAGAATTGCAAACAGGTTCCGGATTTTTTGCTCTTCTTCGTCTTCCCGGTAGACGTTCGGATTCTCATTCTCTGGGGCCTCAGGCTGCTGCTTCTGGTGGTGATAGAGTTGGTGCTGAGGACCTGGTTGACTGTTATGTGCCTCGCGCTCTTGCACCAGCAGCGGCAGCAAGCCCTGGTCCATCAGATTGATGTATATTTGCTCGCAAAAGACGATAAACACTTGCCACGAGAGTTCCTCACTTTGCTGGCGTCTGTTCTTTTTGTGGTCTAGAGTGTCCACCAGAGCTGGACGAATTGGTCTTCCTTCGCCTTCCAAGTGCTTGAAGAGCTCGTTCAAGTGCGTGTGTTGCTTGAGAAACACACGCAGCAGCATGGATTTGCTCGCCAGCGCAGAGATTTCTTCGTCGCGCTGCAGCGCCCATGTCATCTCCTGCTTGCTCACAGCGCCGCTGCCGTCGTAGTCCATCATACTGAACACGCGCTGCAGCACATCGTGTTCTTCAACAGCGAACCTCTTGGCGAACGCCTCTAGTCGTAGCTGGTGCCTGTGGTGGTCCGTCTCCACGTCTCCCACAACATCACTCTCGCCATCTCTGCATCGCTCGTCGTCGCCTTCACCATCAAAGTAGTCACGTTCTTCTTCATCATCATCGCCATTCTCAGCATCCTTGAGTCCAAAGCGCTGCCGAGCCTTGTCCTCAATCGCATAGGGTCCAGCGAACCCGAACGTCGTCGTCGTAAAATCGACAGTCGGATGGCCGAAGTTTGTCAGCTGCTGCATGACGCTGTTCGAGCGAGGGCTGCTACTGTTGTTGTTGTTGTTCGTCCAGAGATCGAACCTATGCTGCTGCTTTGTCTTCTTGCTCGAGCCAGGACTCTTCTTGTTGCTGCGGGGCTTGGAAGAGAACTTGGAAGAAGCCGAGAGCGACGGCAGCTGGTTCAATTTGGTGTGGGAACTGCACAGGATCTCGCGCGTCGGGCTTATCTACAGTGAGCATATGGTAAGGATCAATACAAGAATCGAGAGAGCGAACGAATGGATACCTGGCTCGGCTTGAACGGGATGCCATTGAATCGCGCTGGTACATTCGGGTCTGGCGTCTACGAGACACAGCATGATTGTGGGCAGAGGCATTAGCCAAAGCCACCATGATATGGTGCTGACAGGTATATACACATAGTCACTACCTTGGATCGCTTGTAGTGCACTGACGTGCCCATGCGCAGGTGCTCCTCCTCTTCAGGTGTCAACTCGATTCGCGGTGGCATGGGCCGAGATGGCGACGTGGACACGGGCTGTCGGACCGCCGCGGTTTTCTCAAACACCCTCTTCGTTTGCCCAACTTGCTCCATACTGAAGCCACCCTTGCGACCGAGAATCTGCGCGCCGTTCGGGTGGTGGATCGTGAAGATCGACTTGTTGCCGTAGCGCAGGTCGCCGTGCTCCAGCCGGTCTTTCACCACAAGGTCGTCGAGAAGGTAGCTCGAGGAGCCAGGGCTCTTGTAGCATTGCTCTACCTCCGAGGGCTCAGCGCCACCGCTATTACGCTTCTTCTTTGCTGTGGACTTTGGTACAAATCGCTGCATTGTGGGCCAGAGATAGTCCAGCAGGTCGTCGACGCTCGTACAATCCTGGAAGAACCATTTCATGTAGTGCTTCTGGAACCGCTTCTCGTTCACGACCTTGTTGCGCGCGTCACGCACGTTTTTGATCTCGGTTTCGTCTTTCCACGCAAAGTGCAGGTCACGCACGTGCAGTTCCTGGCCAAAGCAGCGGCTGAGCAGCTCTTCGTCGGCCATGTCACGTCGTGCGCGGCTCTCGCGCTGCTCTTCACCCTGGATACCCCAGAAATTGTCGCGCAGGCGCCGCTGCAGCGCTTCCTCCAAGCTCATGGCGTCGCGAGCGTTCGCCTCCGCCATGCTCTCGTGCTCCTTGCGCTGGAACTCCTGCTCCTTGGTCTTGTGCTGGTGGAGCTCGCCGTGCATCTTCATCGTGAGGTTCACGCGCTGCCAGAACACTTCGGCCGTCGCCATGAGCCGCTCCTCGGTCTGCTGCCGTCGCACTTCGCGGTCGTGCGCGTCGATGCCCCAGAACCGGTCGCCGCCGCGGATCTGCTCCATCTCCTCTTCGATCATCTCGCGGCGGCAGATACTCGAGCGCTCGTCCTCGCTCTTGGAGAGGAACTCCTTGTGGCGCAACTCACGGAGCCTGTGCGCCTCGTCCATCGCCTGCTCCTGGCGCTTCTTGCGCAGCGCCGTTTTGCGCTGCTTGACATCGCGCCGAGCGAGGAAGCTCCGCGAGAGCGCCTGGATCGCGATCGTCGCCGCCATCTCCTTGTCCTCGTTCGCCGAGATGAAGAAACTCGGAGGATCCCAGCGCGTCTCGCCCGTGGCCGAGCAGTGGTAGTACACCACCTTGTGGAATGGGTCGTACACCTCAACCCACACACGGTAGGCATCGCCGTTGTGCTGGGCTTGGAGCGGGCCTAGGGTATCTTGCTCTTCTTGATGCTGATCTGACTGCTGCATGAGCTCGTCCTCTAGGATCCCAGACGGCTCTATTTGCTCTTGCAGTAAGACATGCTGCCGCTGCCTCTCCGCCGTGAGCAGCTTCATCTGGAACACGCGCTTGCGCGCGAGCGTCATGCGGAACGCGCACTGGAGCTTCACGACGACGCGCAGGATCGCGTCGCTCTCGGTCTTCATCACGTACGAGTCGGGTTTGTCCCAGCGCATGTCGCCCGAGAACATACCGTAGTAGTAGAAGCAGTCGTGGGTCGGGTCGTACATCTCGACCCAGTGCTCGCCCCCCAATCGCACTTGTTCGTCGTGGAGCTCTTCGAGTTCTCGGTGGCGCCGTCGCGCTTCCTCCAGCTGCATCTGCACGTTGCGGTCCAGGCGCTTGAGCGAGCCGTCCATGACGTGCTTCACCAGCTGGAACGACCGGCGCTGAGTGTGGGAAGTCGTGCGTGCTACTTCAATGACAGAAGCGTCATCTACTTGACTACCAGGTGGGCTGTCTCCTTCAGTCGCAGTTGCATCGTCGCCACCTACAGCTGCACTACTATCACGATGAGTGCCCTCCGTGGCTTCGTCCACCAGAGCCTGGACTGGCAGCTGCCAGCAAGTCTCGCCCGTGTACACGTTGCAAAAGTACGCCTCGCCGTGCTCGTTGATGCACTGCATCCACTCGGAGATGACGGCGGCGCCGCTGCCGTCCTCGATGGGCTCCATGACCACCACGGGCATCGCGCCAGTGTCGTGCGCATGGTGGTGCTCAGAGGCAGTGAGGGCTGGTGGCGGTGATGCTGGCTGCTGCTGTTCGAGCTCTGCATCCGCATCAGGTGGGCCTGTGGTGGAGAGAGCGACGTCGTCGTCACCTGTGCTGGCGCCAAATACATCCGCCATGCTGGTACAGTGCCAAGTGCCACTGATGATGGATTGAGCCAATGGATCAATCCCCTGAGTGAGGGCCTCGAAACGACGCGAACTGGGGAGGGGTTTCTATTCCGTGAAATACGGTTTATAGCAACTCATTCAAAGAAGTGAGCCAACCTCCTCAGCAAGCAACTCATTTAATAATTTTGAGAGTCAACACTGTACTACAAATGTATCCATATTCAAGCTCGAGAGAATTCGTTCCACGAGAAGCTGAAAACAACAAATCGCAATGGCGCTCATTCGTTACTCGCAGGGACCACCAGCTCTGCTGTGCTTGTCTTCTACGGTGGTCGACGATTTCACGTCGTCGCTGCTGCGGCGGAGGCAGACCTGTCCGGCGTATTCGTGACCGAGAAGTTGGACACAACTACTCTCAGTCGGAACAAATTTGACCCAAGCATGAAGAGCATCACCAGCAGCGTGTAGAGGAAGAGCGTGGCCGCGAGGAAGATGTAGAACGGCGCCGCTGCCATGTCCACCAAGTTGGCCAGTGGCAAAATCGCCAAGCTGCCTATGAGTACGATGAGCGCCAAGCTGCCCATGAGGACGATCAGCAGTTAAGACTGCGTTTTTCTTTCATCCAACTGCCATTGGGTTGCTATTATAGTTCCTTCTGTTTTTGTGAATCAAGTCTGGGGAGCTTCTAATAACTGTAATCCACAACAGTGGCTGAATTATCACCACCTATAGGTATAGCTGCACTGCTATCACGACCCCTGCCCTCCATGGTTTCGTCCACCAGAGCCTGGAATGGCAGCTGTCAGTAGGTCTCACCTGCGTAGACGTCGCAAAAGTACCCCTCACCGTGTGCTCGACGTACTGTATCTACTCGGCGCCACACTACTGACGTCCTCGGTTGGTCCCACGACCACCACGGGTATGGCGCCAGCATCGTGCTCTAGGGTCGGTGATGATGGCTGTTGGTGTTGATGAAGTCACGTGGTGCTGTAGTGATAGGGGTGCCGCAGTCGCGATTTGTTTGACGGGGATGATGTTTCCTCTTCTCCTAAGAGACATACTCATCTTTATCATTTTCCAGTTTTGAGAAAGAACATCTGGTAATCACGAAAAAACCGTGGCACCCACACAAAAAGCGTAAAAAAAGGGAGCCGATATATTTGTTGTTGTTCATATCTGTATCGGCTCATATAATCGCGAGAGAGACAGATATCGCAGCTGACAACATATCTATTGCCGCCTCGCACGGTCGCAGACAAGCCACGCCTCCATTTTGCAATTATCACAATTCTCTATATCCGTCCGCCCCGCACGTTCCCACACCACCCCACACGACGAAGAAGCAGAAGCACCACGCTCGTGCGCTCTTGCTGCCATCACCATTCTCCCAACCGCGCGCATTCCCTCCCACTGGCGACTGTAGACAGGTAGACAGAGATGCTGCCGCAGTACAAGCCCGTGCAGACCGCGGGGTCGCCCGAGATGCTCCCGCTCGCGGCCGAGCCGCCGCAGCCCTTCGCGGCGGTGTCGTCACTCACGACCATCGCCATGCAGGGCAGCAACAACGCGGCGAACGGCGGATTCCATACTGGTAATAGCAATACGCACAAGCAGAGTAGCAGCAGCAGTCGGCGCCACGCGACGTCAGCGCTGCTGCAGCGCAAGCGCAAGCAGCTGAAGACGCGCTTCAGCGATCTCGCGCGCAGCCGCAACTGGAAGCTCTGCCAGAAAGTGCTCTTTCTACTGGGCGTGCTAGGCGTCGCTCTCATCGCGTCGTTCATGATCCTGCGTTTCATTAACACGGACGAGTTCAACCGCGTCATCCAGTGGATCCAGGTACGACCCAGTGAACGTATTGCATGCGTGGCTATAGCTCTCGAACTGACGATATATATGGCTGTGTTATTATCTCTATACAGGACCACGAAGTGGTTGGCTCGCTGGTCTACGTGCTCTCGTTCACGACGTTCATCATCCTCTGGTGCGTACAATAGACTCGCTCTTGCATCCCTGTCTGTTAATGCGCATATTGTGGCTCACGTTGTGCTTCCTATTGAAACTCTGCAGCTTTCCATCAACTGCGTTTGAGCTCCTCGCAGGGTACATCTTTGGCTTCTGGGTTGGATTGCTATTGGCGACGGTCGGCAAGCTGCTCGGCTCGGTGCTGTCGTTCCTCATCGGGCGGTATCTCTGCCGGAAGCGCGTGCGCGCGTACATGGAGCGTGGCCACCCGGTGTTCAAGGCGTTCCAGTCGCTGCTGCTCAAGCGCCAGGTGCTCATCGTGTTCCTCACGCGCATTGCGTTCTTCCCGATCGCGATCAAGAACTACGGGCTGAGCGTGCTCGAAGTCAAGTTCACCGTGTACTTTGCCGCGGCGCTGATCACGGGGCTGCCGTTCTCGATCATCTGGGTGTACTCGGGCCACGCCGCGCAGCACCTGACCATGTTGCTGTCCAGCCACGGCACGCACAGCAACACGGAGATCGTGATTTTGATCATCGGTGCTGTCAGCGCGCTGTCGCTGCTGTTCTTCATCGGCTTCTACACGCGCAAGCACATTATGGCGCTCGCACAGGAAGAGACCGAAGCCGCCGCAGCGGAAGCCGAAGCTGCAGCGCATGGTACTGAGCCAGATGTGGAAGCTTCCGGCTTGGAACGTGTGCAGCAGATCTATGGCTCGAGCGTCTGAGCTACCGACATAATGCTGTAGCGAAGATGGTGGGGGTAGAGTAGTTTTATTTTATTAAATCCAACCAAATTCTTATTTTATTGAGAACATGTTATGGACCAAGCAAGTGGGTTTCCATGTCGTCGCGTCCAAGGACTTGAGCACCGCCGTTAGATCGGTCGCTCTGTTGCTCGGCCTCAAAGTCGCGGTAGAGCCTGAATGAGAGTGAGTAGCTTACGAGCGCGAGCATCGCGACCCACTCGCAGGCTGCGCGCGTCTGGTGCAGACTCCACTTGCTCTCTATATCAACAACAGAAACACAGAACCAATAGAAATTGTCAGGGGGGGGAGGCAACTTACTCAGATACCACATGAATTATGTCATCTATCTATCTATCACACCGTAGCTCCAGAGCTTGGTCTTCTCTGCATTAAGTCGCATCGTGGACGTGCAGTACTTTGTGCCGAGGTGCTTATTCAAACAATCTTGCACTGAGAGCTTTGAGATAGTGACGCCAAGCGCTATGGTGATAGGGATCATCACCAATACCATGAGTACGAGCACCACAGTGCAGGCAACTTGCAGTCTCACGGTCGAACGAAGACTCTGAATCGTTCGATCCCGAAGAGCGATGTCTGCTGTTGGCTCACTGTGAGCCACGCTTCGCAGCAGCTTGTACATGACGCAGGTCTAACATTGTTGATACACACATAACCAATTTCCCATTCCCAGATAGTTCGTCAGTCTCCTGGACCTTCTTCTTCATTCTGAGGCGACGCAAGACACCAAAGTCACAAAATCACCTCACGTTGGCTACGAGCGCGAGCGTCTCCAGTAGGAAGAACCAGTACGCGGCGAACAGGTGGACTTGGGGGCAGTCTGTCGTGCTGCAGAACGACTATAGTAGCAATTATCGATGAGGGTTTGATTCAGTACTAATATTAGAGATTGATAATATTCGAAGCATCATCGTACCAATATGGGAAGTCCAATCGTCGAGAGAACGCCCAGCACGACCACGACAGCGCTCCAACGGAGAACCGACTTGGCTAAGAGACCTCGGTGGACGCGCAATCGTAACGACGCTGACTGGTACAAATAGTTGAGGACCCAGGTCGTCGCAGTCGCGACTGCGACGATCGTGAGTCCAATGGCGGACACGAAATAGCTTGGTGGATCTGTAGACCCACCCACACTGAGTGAATCATACGCGACTTTTCGTAGCTCTTCACGCATTCGAGAATCAAACACTCACCTCGGCCCATGTCGGAGAAGTAGGGCAGCTTGATGCCGCCAATGTAGCTCCAGTGCAAGAGCGTGAGGATGAGGCACACTGCAAGCGTGGTGATCAGCACCGCCGAGGCCACGAGCGGCATCACCCAGCGCAGTTTGTCCACGAGCATTCCTGTCTTCTCTGCTCTTACTGGGAAATTGAAAACTGGGATTCCTATGATATTAGGAAAACCATTGCGGTCTTGAGACTTCACTTGGTGTCACCCGCATTCGAGAGCCTTGATAGGCGGAGCGTGTCTCGTATATTTCAAGTTGGCGAGTGCATTGGTTGAAATTTGTCGCAACTTGGTGCTTGTTAAGGATCAAGCAAGTGGGTTTCCACATCATCGAACATCTATCTATGTCCAGTGTACCAAGATTGCTCCGCGATGTACCTCACCATAGCCCCAGAGCTTGGTCTTGCTTGCGTTGTATCACATCGTGGACGTGCAGTACGTTGTGCCGAGCTGCTGGTTCAGACAATCTTGCACCGAGAGCCTCGGCACGGGGTTCATAAGAGCGATGCCTACGATGACGAAGATGACCGCGGTGAGCACGAGCAACATGGTGCAGATCACTTGCAGCACCACCGCTCGCCAAAGACTCGCTTGGGCTTCCAGGCTGTCAGTGAGCGATTGTACTTAGAAGTAACCATCCAACACTAATAACAAGCTCAAATCGACTCACGTTGATGATAATGGCGAACGTCTCGAGTAGGAAGAACCAGTACGTGGCGTCTGGGTGGACCTGCGGACACGATGTAGTGCTACAAAATGCCTAAGGCCCAAGACGAATACAAGGACTGTTGGTTCAATTGGTCGGATGCCTCATAACAATGCCAAGTTTGAAGGAAATCGATGTCAACAACATACCAGAAGGGGTGGCCCGGGTGTTGAAAGCACGCCAAGCACGACCGTACTCCAAACGAGGACATACTTGGACACAAGACCTTGGCGGACACGTAAGCGCAGAGACGCCGATTGGTAGAGACAGTTGAGGATCCACATCATCCCGATCGCGAGTGCGACGATCGTGAGCCCCACGCCAAATATGTAGTAGCTCGGCTAGTCTACTCAGCAGCAACACACATCAACAACCAGCCAATTTCCATTGAAATACACTTATCGCAGTGCCATCTCCACGTACCTCGCCCAATGTCGGAGAAGTAGGGCAGCTTGAGCCCACCAACGTAGCGGTGCTGCGTGATCGTGAGGACGAGGCACACGACGATCGTGGCGACCAGCGCCACCGACGCCACGAGTGGCATCGTCCAGCGCAACTTGTCCACAAGCATTGTTGTCTTCGTTGGGAAGGTGGCTTGTTGTTGGACAATCAGTTCTTGGCTTGAGATCGAAGTCACCTTCCATCACTGGTTCTTTAACAACTGGGGTAACTTTCTCATCCATCGACTGGCGACTGGAAACGAGCACAGAGAGAGCTTGTTGTGTTTATGCAAGAATTGCTGCATTTTCATTTCATTGGTGGCTTCGTTCACATCGACGCATTTCATAAAATACTACAAGAGAGAGAGAGAGAGCGAGAAGAAAAGGAGGGTCCAACTCACGTGGACGCTGTGGGCGGGGTCGGGAGTACGGCGAGGCTGTAGAAATGTGTGGACTGCGCGATCCCGCGGCTTGCGCAGCGCTCAAACTCTTCTTCGTAGTCGTGCGCTGCAAATGAGAGCGAGTAGCCGAGTAGTGTGAGGATGCAACCCAGCTGCGCGATTGCGCGCATCTGGTTGGCGGCAAAATCGTCCTCTACAGGTAGACACATCAATTGTCACAAAAGAGCCAGTCAGAGAGAGGTGGACATTGTTTGCAAGTGAATGTCCACACGAGACCGACACATGTGTATGAATAGCTCCAACCACTTACCATAGTTCCAGAGCTTGGTGTCCATGGCGTTCTGCCGCATGGTCTGCGTGCAGTACCTTTCACCGAGATCTCGCTCCAGACACTCGGTGATCGAGAGGCGCTTGAAGTCCTGGACGACCGCGAGCCCGACGGGCAGGTACAGCAGACTCGCGATGAAGAACATGGTCGCGACCACAAACTGGATGTGGAACGTCCTCTGGAGCTTGAGCAGGCGCAGCATCTCGGGACTCGGCGGCGTGAAGTTCACGCCGTTGATCGTGTACGACATCGGGTCGGTCATCGAGCGCACGAACTTCTGGATCTTGTAGCTGATGAACGTGTTCAGGAAGATCGCGACGCTCTCGAGCAGGAAGAACCAGTGCGCGCCGAAGCTGTGCGCCGCGGGGTACGATGCCGCGCTAAACATGCCGACGAACACGAGGCCAAGCATCGACATCACTTCGGCGAAGAGGATCACGAGCAGCAGACGGTGCGCTGCGCGCGGCATCGGCACATCCACGTCCGCAGCCTCGACGGGCTCCATGAGCACCGCGTACTGGAACTGGAAGTTGAACCCCCAGTTCATCGCGAGCAGCACCGCGGTCGCCAGCGCGCCGAGGTCGAATAGGTAGTACGCTGGCGAATCGCGCGCGAGGTCCGAGATGTAGGGCCATGCGAGGCCGCCCACGTATTTCCCACCGATATTCGCGCAGAGTACGCAGAGCAGCAGCGTCACGAGCACGACGCACGTGGCGACAACAGGTGCGAGGGTGCGCAACTTCTTGAGCGCCACCGTCATGTTGAGCGGCATCACGTTGAACACTCGGTAGAGATGGATGGCTGTGGCTTGCTGGCTTTGTAGCTCTTCGTGGTCTGTGTTTGCACGAAAATGAACGAATGACGCTGAATTGAATGAAGCCCAGCCACCCAGCCACCCAGTCGAGGTCTTCCGCAGCCAATGCGCTCTGCAAGAGTATGTGGTTCTTTCTATCTTTCCATTGAGCGCATTCAGAGAAAACATTCGTCCATCCATCTATCCATGATATCCATGCAAACCACTCGAACACAGTGAATATGTGGATGGATGGAGTGACTGGTTTGGTTTGGTACCTACCCACCTGCGCGCTTGTCGGTGGGATATACAAGCCATGCAAATCATACAAGTCAATCGTCTTGTCTGTCAGCATCACCCCCCATGAATCTGTGTGCTTCCGCATTCAAGTCGGTCCACCATACCACCACCCAACCGAAGAAGAGAAGCAAGAAAGATCGTGCTGCGGTGGAAAGAAATCTTCCATTGTGTACAAGAGAGAAAATATGCGCGGGCTCTTCCATTCTCTCTCGAACCCTTGGTGCTGGGCGAGGTGGTGGTACTGTAATGGCGACTAGATAGCAGGGAGAGAGATCACATGAACACACGCACAGTGATCGCTTACACACGTTCGCCGTAATGCGCTTCAGGAGGCGTGGCGCGTCGCTTCAGGAGAGAAAGCTGGGGATGATTATGATTATAATAAACGGCTTGCTTCCTTCAGGCTCACGTGAGTTCACATTCGATACTCTGAAGCGCGTGAACGAAGAGCGAGTGATGGAAGGGCGGAAGATCCATTTGCATGCGTTGCGTGCGTGGCACTTTGTTTATTTTTGTGAAGAGAATGCGGTAGAGACGTCGACTGGAGAAGTGGAAGATCGCAGGTGGCTGGTGCCTACACAGTATTTTACCATTCATATCCGAGAAAATGGAAAATTACGAACAGTTGTGCGGTTCCCGCAGTGCAAAAAAATCTGTCAGAAACCCACTGAATGTTATTCTGACTTGAAAATTACAGTCGAAGAGTCGGTTTGCTGTATTGTTTATACATTATGTAGTGTAGCAGCAGTCACATCCCGATTCCATGTTGAAGTGGAGCTCTTCGATCTTGCCTTTCTTCCTCGTCTTTATTTGAGTCACACCTGCCTGTCGCTTCTTTCAGTATGCATGATATGGCACCACCAACACCAGCACCACCGCTCGAAAGAAATCCTTCCATGCGAATGACTCAGCAGCATATTTTACAATTTGGCTCCTTCATGCACGGCCCAACTGCTATGCTATGCACTGGGTTGGCCAGTGGACAAGGGAGATGATGGGTGGATTGATCAGGAATACCGCAGCGCCGATAAAGGAAGCACAGTACAAGACATCATGCACAATAGAGAGCGTCTGGGCATTAATAAAATAGGTGGGGTCTGTCTACATGTTGTACGTGTGGTTGTTCTCCGAGGTGTCGTCGCTCGAGAGTGGCAGCGGCGAGTTGAGCATCGGGATCGTGTAGAAATGCGTCGAGGGCTCGTTGCCGCGCACCTGGTGCTCCTGGTTGTCCACTTCGCGCGCAAAGTCGTGCGAGAGGAATGAGACCGAGTACCCCACGAGCGTCAGAATGCACCCGAGTTGCGCCGCCGCGCGCATCTGCGTCTTGGAAAAGTCGTCCTCTGCGGTAGCAAATTGAGGCGCATTGAGTTGTTAACATGGATCGTCGTTGGTACGTTATTAGAAGCAAGCCTATGGATTATATATCGCCTCGTACCGTAGTTCCAGAGCTTGGTCTCCGTGGCGTTCTTCCGCATGGTGTCGGTGCAGTACTCGACACCCAAGTTGCGCTCGAGGCACTGTATTATGCGCGTACGTATATATGAATACGAGTCAGCTCAATACAGCACGAGTGTGTATCCTACAGCAAATGAATGAACAGGACAGTTTGGTACCTGAGCGATCGTGAGGTGTTTGAAGTCGGCGACGATCGCGAGGCCGATGGGCATATACAGCAGGAACGCGATGAAGAAGAGCGCCGTGAACACGAGCTGGATGCGGAGCGTCCTTTGGAGGCGTGCGATGCGCTGCCCGCCTTCGTTCGGTGTTGAGGCGCCGCCGCCGGCCGTCGAGATGAAGCCCGGCAGGTCGTGGCCCGAGCGCGCGTGATGGAAGATCGTCCAGCTCACACCGGTCTAATAGGCGCCAATGCAAATCTCTCAGTAAAAAAAATGAACTGGCGTGGATGAGATAGGAATGACTGGTGCAGTGGTACGTACGTTGATGAAGACGGCGACGGTCTCGAGGAAGAAGAACCAGTACGCTGCGTAGTTGTGCGTGTTCGGGTACGACGACGTGCTGAAGAACGCCTATAACCACGCAATGCACATCAGCGTTATTATAGCCCCTGTTTGCATTAGAGCCATAACGCCACAGCTCTACGCAATGCAGCATGCGCGTAATTCATTCATTCGCCAGTACCAGAACGGGCAGTCCGACGACCGAGATCGCGCCGAGCACTGCGCACGCGGTTGCCCAGCGGAGCGTGCCGCGCTTGAGCTGGCCGAGCTGGATCGGGCGACTGAGCACCGCGCGCTGGAACTGGAAGTTGAACCCCCACGTGCATGCGAGCGCGAGCGCGACGATCGTGAGCCCCACGCAGAAGATGTAGTACCCCGGCGCGTCTACAAACACACACACATACAAGCATTGTTAGCACACAGCATACGCATCGCGCGGCTAAGAGAGCGTCCTCACCTCGGCCCATGTCGGAGAAGTAGGGCCACTTGAGCCCGCCTGTGTAGATGTGGCGCGTCTTGGTCAAGATGAGGCACGTCACGAGCGTGACCACGACGACGCTGACGCCGATCACTGGGGTGAGCACACGCAGCCGCACCAGGAGAGCGGACGTCGCGGGTGCGAGCGTGGCCGACGACATCATGCAGCCTGTGTGTGTGTCTATCTATCTATCTTCCTATCTGCGGCGGCGCAAGATGTCAACTAGCGGTCTGGTCTGGTCGAGCGTGGCCAATTGAGCTCTTCGTGCATACAGTGTACTGACGTTGTGTGGGACAGATCGCTCATAGAGCCTGATGAGGGGTGCGCAATACGGACGGTGACTATTTATAGCGAGCGTTTGTTTGTGGCCCGCAAGTTTCTATGGTTTTCTTGGGCGGTCATCCGATCTTGGTTTTCTTCTCTGATATGTGGCAAAGGTTATACACAGTGTCGGAGAGGTCCAAAAAAGATCAACAGCATCACTTTTTTGACAGAGATTTTTTATGTTCCATGATCGAGTTTTTGAGCGTCACTCTGCAGCAAAAGATTTATGAATTCGAGAGATCTGAGTCAGATGATCTGACCAATGGAAAAACCAACTCCGCCGCGCAAATTCGGCTCCCTGTGTTGCCCCACGTGGCTCAATGACATTGCGTTCTCGCGAGTTTTGCTGAAGGCTTTTTTTGCTTGAAAACACGTTTTGTAAAGTACCCCCCTATTGGTGTTTAGGTGAAAAAGACCCAGAGCTGGACTACTCAAACACTGTGTATAACGGCTTCGCTGGTATGTCGATGGTCCGACCTTTTCTTGACTCAGTCTCCATTCAGTCGAATACATAATTGTGTGACAAAAGGAGATATCCGGAGCTGAACCCGAAGAAGACACGCCAGTCAGTGCCGTCAGTGAGGGAGGGCATGGAGAAATGGATGGGGAGATGATTGCACTTTACACTTGCAGTTTGTATGCAGACGGCGAGCGAACTGCCACGATGATCGACAGGCACACACACAAAGCGCTTTAGTGGGATCCTCATTGTTGTGCGCTTCTGAACTCTCTTCTCGATGTGTCATACTGATGCCACATCTCTTTGTACTTGCATGGAATCATCATCAGCATGCTGAAGAGCTTCTTGTCCAAGCAGAATGCGTGTGTAATTGAGCTCCTCATGTGACACATGAGCTGCTCCTGCTCAGCTTGTGGGTGGCGCTCAACTCAAAAGTGTACCGTCACTCAGCAAAAGAGTCAACAGAGAAGAGGTGCAACAGTCCAGTAATACTGTACCAGTGTTTGCCTTCTCCGGGGACAGTAGCATCCTACCACACAACCTCCACAAACCGCATGCCACCACCTCCAGTGGCAGTAGTTTCCACTGTCAATACCAGGCCGCCGAGCTTCAATATCGCTGATGACTCTCCTTTGGAACTTCCAGTGATTTGTTGTTTCTTTCAACACTCACGTCAAAATTTGAGAACTGTGCGAAGTGCTGGCAACCAAGATGCGAAAAAATGATATCCCAGCGATTATCATTCGTTCAAATCTTTCAGCCTCCAATCTACCAGGCATCAATCAGTTCACAAGCAGGTTGGTGGCGCCGACACTGAGCCACTCAATGATGGCGCGTGTTGCTCGTCGTAGCACCAGGCAGGCGATGGAGACTGCAGCACCTTGAAACACAGGAAACAAAGACAAATCGACATAGAACTTGGCAGACACGAGGTACATGCAGTCGTGGTGGTATTCTTACTCTTTTTGTATTGACGATAAATTAGAAAAATGAAAAAAAATACTACAATACGTCGATGGCTTTGACCGAACGAGAGAGGAGATTCCTTCTCAGCGAGCGAACCATTGCTCTCTCTCTCTCTCTCTCGTTCTCATCATCACGCGGACAGATCTGGGCTTTACGCTCACGTCGGCCGCATGGTCGCCATCATTCAAGCATCACTCGGGGTCGTCGCTCTTTTGTTGGCCGTGTTCGTGTTACAAGCGACTGGATCGCGACGTCTTCATGAGGTTCGCGAGCGAGTTCACGTAGAGGCTGTCGGTGGCGTCGCTGCACTTGTCCGACTTCTCAGCGTAGCGGTTGACCGGCAGCGTGTGGCGGAACTTCTGCTCGCCCGACATGCGTGTGTTCTCGTAGATCGAGCGCTTGGCGTGCGCGGTCGCGAGCAGCGCAGCGTTGATGGACGACGAGTTGGTCGCGTGGTGGTGCTGCGCGTGGGCCTGGCGGTTGCGTGGCGTCTGCGGCATCTTGCTTGTGTGGCTTGTGAGTGGGCTGTGGGCTTGACGGCGGCGCTGGATGCAAATTCGGAAATGAGCTCTTCGTTTGATACCATTCGACCCAGTGGCCCTCTTCACCCACTTGCCCCTCTTGAATACGATCGTGCACTAAGACACGTTCAAGTATGCAATGGTTAAGGTTTATTTATTTTTATAGGTATTTGAATATCCTGACAAGTCATAAATTGTGAAATGAATGAATATAATTAAGCAGGTTATACGTTTATGAAGGTATTTCGTGATCACGTGGGACTCGACCAGATGGCTTTTCACAAAGTTCAACTAAACAGTTTTATAAATTGATATTCAGAAATCATCATTTTGATACAGGTTATTTATTCATAAAGGATTTTGAAGCTTGTTTAGTAAAATGATGAAATCTTTTTTAAAAGGGTATGCAAATTAACAGTATCAGAGCGGTGATTGGTTTATCCCACTTCTTCCGTCACAAAAATCTGAGTCGCGCGTGTCATTGCCATCGGTTGGCTACAGTTGCGACGTTTTGGGTCTTGCAAGCAGTCAGGAGCTCAGTTCTGCTTAGTTCTGCTTTCCTCGACTTTCCCCGCCGCTCACGATAGGGACCTCCAAAGAAAGTCCAAATTGGTCCTGGTAGCCTCGGTTTCTCGGTCTCTTGTTGCGGTCTCTTTGCTGGCTTCCTCGAGCTCGAAGCTCTCCCGAAATCTCCAAGTCTTCGTGGAGCGACGTCTTCCGTACGACAACCTTGCTGCCAGGGCGCCAAAGTTGGGTAAACAAGTTGTGCTGATCGGTTGTGTGGTCTTGTGGTTCGACAGAATCGCATTCACGGAGATTAACTGAACCTAAAATAGTGAACACAAACAACGCATTTGTTGGTTTTCGTAGCAAAACTCACACTTCAAATTGGATATGAGGGCTTACCAGCGATGACTGTGGTTTTGTCCACCACAATGAACTTGTTCTGCATCAAACAACCCGCTGTAATTCTGAGGGTGATGTTCTGAAAATACTCCAACACAGTGTCACACAGTATCTATCAGCGCACAAACTCAATACAAAGAGCAGTTCCAACCAGAAGCAAACACTCACTGGAAGGCCTTGGCTTCGAATGAAGTTTGTCATAGAGATCCATCTGGAGGCCATGTCACGATCAGCAAGAATACGGATCTTGAGCTTTGGGTTGGTAGCCGCAAGGAGGACCAGCGTGTTTGCAACCTAAGCGCATGAATAATACATAAAGAAGAGATTAGAAAAGGCTGAGAACGGTTCGATCAATATAAGCAAACGCTGGGACTTACATATTGACAGCTCAATACCTAGATGCATATATCGAGGGTCTCCTTCGTAAAGCTCAAGACTTCAACAAACGAACTCCAGTCGTGCTCGTGAGGGCATGCATCAGTCGCACAGTAGCCAGTTGTCAGAAGCTCATCGCACGGGCCACCCAAGTCAGGGAAAACGTACACCCCCATGACCCTGCCCAGATCCTTCGGTTGGGTCCTGTCAATGTCGGCCGCGCTTTCCGCGATCACGGCGGCAGTCTCTTCGATGAGATCGGCGGCTTTCTCTTCCAGAAGCGCGGGTGTCAACGAGGGCGGCTCGTTCTTCCTCCTTCGCGCCCTTCACGAACGGCGGAGCTGCTTGATGGCAGCGTTGGTGAACTTGGAGAGAGCGAGCAACCCACGCCCAGAATTGGAGGGGGGTCGGCCTGCACCAACATGCATGCCAGGGATAGGACACCAGGGTCGCGGTGTCCAGCAGTCATTTGCTTGTGTTTCTTCAAAGGTTGTGTCTTGATTGTCTTGAGGTTTTTCGGCAATTGTGACTTACTTCAAAAAGTTGTCCCAAAACAGCATAAAAAGGCAGCCTATTTTTGTTGCTGTCCCTGATTCTTAATTTTTATCATTAGAGAACTTTAGCCCTATCCCTAGGGTTGGGCAAACCCACGTGGTTTAGGTGTCCCTGTGCCTGAATAATCAAGAACTGAAATTAGGGATACAGACTTTAGAAGATGTTTAAGGTAAGGATGCACAGACGCTTCAAGAAAATGCCCTTCAACGACCATCACTCAATGGGTTGTCAGTTGGTGAGCAACTTCCTTGATTATCAAAATGTGAACAACTTTGAATGTGACGAGGAGAAAGTGTGGTGCTTAATTACACTTTTTCCTCGTCTATCGTAGCAGGAATCGCCGTCAAGCATTTTGAGTGAAATCCTCTCACCGACACAGGTGCAAGTGTGGCTACCAAATGAGGCACTGGTACAATCACTCAGGTTTAAAGTTGTGAAATCTTTTTGTTGGTATCGCTGGTTTGTGACCGTACCGTTTGTATCAATTCAGAGCATAACGCGTAAAAACACCGGACGATTCGAACAAAGAAGACTGAAAATGGTGCGTTCATCGATGGCTTCCTCGTCCAGTTCTATGAGCGCTGAGGCTCGTTCAAGTGTAATTTCGGGCTGCAAATCGCAACAGAGTACATGAAGTTACTTTGTTGGCAATCCCTGTGTCGACACTGTGTGTGAACCAAACATATTTAAAAAAAAGTTTGGTCCAGTTTCTAATTCGGAAATGCGTTTGGCCCATTTGGAAGTTTTGCTGTGGTTTTGGGCCTACAAAAGTCCGTCTCAGTTAATAAGTACACGACCCGAAAATCCCGTTTTTCTGCGCGCTCTTATATAGAATGTTGAAAATGCACCAGTACAATCTGATTAAAATGCACCAACTCAAAAGTAAAAATGTACCGATTTCCGCATGCACTCGCATTGGCTCGTCGACCTCGTTCCTCGAGAGCAACTAACTGCGCTTCGTCCTCTTCGGCGTCGCAGGTTTCGTCATGACATGCAGAGGTAGGCGATACGCTTCGAGCATCTCCTTATTGAATGTGGAGATCAGCGTGCTTGTGCATGTTTGTAAATATTTCGGGTAAGATGATTGAACGTGTTGGAGAACATTTTTACAACATACCTGGGATATAGTCAGTCGCTCAGAAGGGTGGTCTGGATTCTTCTCGAACGCAGTTTTCGACCAGTTCGCCGATCCATCCATCGTTAGGACGTCGTCAACCACACAAAACTTGTGGTGGTAGCAGGGACGTGGAGGTTTTTGGACCAACCAGACGTTGATCTTTTGCTCTTGCTCCGTGCCAATCGCAGCTCAATTTCGGTATGTTTCTGAAGCAACACACGTAGATAATTAAGGTCAAACCACAGCAATTCATGACATGTACATTCGTGTTCACCCACCTCTGACATGCGACGGAGCTGACATCCCAGCGCACCTTCGGTGTCTGCATCGGAAATGATTGTCACGTCGATGCCTTTGTCGGCACGATCAAGAAGCGCGTTCGCGAGCTGTATCAC
>JAASGK010000602.1:0-19885 GCA_023334195.1 Globisporangium emineosum
AAGAAAGCCGAGGAGGGTGTGACGATGGCAGAGAGACATCAGAAGGTATTGTTGTCCTCTTCCACCTGTGGACATAGCAGTTTTGGTTGTAACCTCCTCCCATCCATACACACTAACTTATGTGAAAGCACAGTTCGTTGCGCAAACCAGAGGTCTTCGTCTAACATTGTTGACAACGGATCAGGTATTGCTGGTGATAACATCTTGGCGAAGACCACTGTTCACTTTTGATTGACTGACCAAAGTTGACAATCAACAGCTTGAGTACGAAAAACAAAGAAGATCGACCATAATGAGAGGTGTTGGGAGACTTCAAACATGATCAAAAAGGTAGAGATCTTACCAAAACATGTTGATGCAGTGTTAACCTCGTTGCCGTGGCTTATAAAAACTAAAGCATGTTGTTGTTTCTATTCCAGGTCAGCAATTTACTGTGGTGCGACGTACTTGCCGAGCGTGATTGGCACGGTGCCGTCGCACGGGATGGTGGCGCTCGACTTGGTAGCGTTCGCGCAGTCGAGCGGGTAGAACGGGCCCTTGTTGCTGTACACCGCTGGCTTCTTGTAGCACGTGCGGATGGCCGAGAGCTGGTTGCCACCGTCCACGGCCGAGCACAGCACCTGCACGTTCTTTGGGTACAAAGCGGTGATCGCCGCGAGCGTGGTCTGCGGGGTTGGGAGCTTGGCCCACTTGTTGAGCTGCGAGGTGGCCGAGTACGTGGTCGACGCGACGTTGAGCGCCGCGCGGAAGTAAGTGGCTGCGCTCTGGTCCCAGTTGTCGCCGAACGCGCCGTAGCAGATGCCGTGCTTCTGGAACTCGTGGTTGTAGATCTCGCACAGCGAGTCGTACTCGTTCGCCTGGGTTGGGTCGACCCACGCGTCCTTCATCTCCTGAAGCAACGAAGTGTGGCCCTCAGCGAAGTCGAGCGCGTTGTACGGCTTGTTGCTGATCGTGTCGCTCACGTTGCAGCAACCAGCGTAGCCGGCGTTGTAGTTTGGCCACAAGCCGTGAATTGTCATCTGCGACTTGGCCGCCTGCGAGGCCTTGCACGTGATGCCGTTCGGGTACGGGAGCACGTTCTGGTGCGAGATGGTCGAGTCCACGCCCTTGAGCAAGTCGCGGCAGAACTGCGGGATGAAGATCTGTTCGAGCAGCAGGTAGTCGTAGTCGAACGGGCGCTGCTTCTTGGTCAGGCAGTCAGGGTCCGCGGTCGGGCACGTCGGCGCCGCCTTGGAGTTGACGCAGATGTCCACGCACTGCTCCTTTGGCGGCGTCGGCAGCCAGCCGCCGAGGTAGTCGATCGCGGTCGCGGCCTGGAACTGCGCGGCGGCGGCGATGCAGACTGCGAAGAGCGCGGTGGTCTTGGAAAACATCGTGAGAGGGATGTAGTAGGGAGGGGAAGAGACTTGTGTGCTGGGGAACGCAAAAGCAATTGTGCGAAAGGAAGACGAGCGAGCGAGCGAGCGAGCGAGAGGGAACCGAGAGGGTTTCGTTCTCTGACAGCTGGGCGAGCGTGTCAGATGGCGAGTGGACCTCAACGGGCAAGCGGCGACGCAGAGCCACTTGGTAAAGGCGGCTGCAAGGACAGACTCGCTGTCCTGATGATGGAGCGAGTGAAGCAGCACGTGTTGGGTTCACGCGTCCCACTTGATGAGGCGACGACGGCAGTCAACTCGAGTTCGTTGACTGGCGATGCGTGCAGCGTTGTGTGGCTTCGTGTGCAGCTCTCTCTCAGGATTTGCTGGCCTGATTTGTAAAGTGCAGAATTGGATACAGTAGATGATTTGTAGAGTTGTAATGAGAGGGTATTATGTACAACAGGTTTTGAGATGAACATGGATGTATCATAAAACTGAACAGGATGTCATCATATTAGGCATTTATTATATTACAAAAGATTATATTGAGAAGGATTTCATGAGCCCTTGCCGATTGATCAGAGATCAGCTTCACAAATGCTTCTCCCAAACAATTAAACGCTGCGCGTTCGCTAGGAAACCTGGACATGATTGCCAAATGCGCAGGTCAACACAGCACACTCACCAGCGTTTTATTCGAAGCATTTGACACGCGTTACAGCGTTATTGCTTGGTGTCACGAAAATTCGTCTTCAGATGTCAATCGCTTTTCTCGGGGCGCATACTCAGCCGGTTGATGTTCGGTGCGCCCTGTCGGCCATGCGCTGGTAATATTAGAAGCTTCAAGCTTCTTGAGCGATGCGGGGCTCTCTCTGACAGGCATCAAGATGTCACCACCACCAGCTAGCCATTTTCTGATACGCTTCTCGTTTGCCAGAGTGGAAGCCACCAGATAGCAACAAAGAGCACTGCGCAGTACAGTACATGAGCGAATGGTCATCATTTCTTGAGAGGAGACTGATGTTGCATCCATTCGCGTCCATTTGGGGCTCTTCCCATAGAGGCCAGTGGCAGTCAACACGCAAGACTAAGAGCGAGCACAAGCTCGTCAGCCAGCAGCGAGTGGACCTTGACAAAAGTTATTTGTCCACGCTTTCCCATTGCAACCGACTCCTGGGAACGCAATCCTAGGCATGAGCTCCTACAGTGTAACCCCCAAACTTCCAGGCATATAAAATACTAAAGTAGACCTCTTGGGGGTTTGTGCTTGCTGAAAAGCTCTTGTTTTGGTCGTGGCCAACTCAGGACGACACCGACGACGGCGCGGCTTTTTTATTTCGCAGTATAGAGTAACAAAGAAGTGGGAATGGCTCGTCGCTTGTTCATTAGCTCACATTTCTGTGACAGATGGTAGGGCAGCAACGTTCACACTTTCTGCTTCTGATTGAGCTCTTCGCTCGTGGGAAAATGGGATTGCCTGCATTTCGTTCTTTCAATCCGACCAGCATGGCGATTGATTCCTGGACCTCCACGATGGCAGGCGCGCGTGTGTGCGTGTGCATGTTTCACGCGCGAGCGTGCGACCAGATCTTGTCTGCCATTGTGTGCAATTGAGATAATTGCACTTTCAAACTTTCAGCTTGGCAGGAAACTGGCTTCGAATCTTCAATTAAGATTCGCCAAAAATCAGCCTGATTTGTTGCCTTTCGAGCCGGTTCGTCTCTTTCTGGTGCATTTCTTACATTTCTTACATTTCTTTTCGAGGTCCTGGAAAATTTTGGGCGACCAGATGGACTGAAGGCAACTCACCCGCCAGATGTCGGCGAGACCTACCCAACCACTCTCAAGTGCTTCATGACGAACTCGCCCTGCTCCATGTGTGCGTGCGTATGGAGGCGCTTATAATAATCCAATTGGAGGCTCTATATGTGCATCTGGTCGAGGATACTGGCTTCAAAATGATACCATTGGCCGGATCTCTTCTTCGTATGTGTATTGCGCGAATGAACACCTTTCGTGATATATGCGATCTAAATGGCGCTTGCCTTGGAGGTGTCCATGGGTATAGGATCCCCTCCATTGGGTACTGTAGAGCGGTCCAGTCACCGTAGGTCCATTCATTCACAGACCAAGGGAACTGACCGACTGCCTGCGTGAACGACTGACTTCCTGACTCGCTCGGGGACGGACCGACAATACCTCGGAGAGGTCTGCATGACAGGAGTAGCACACCAGGTGACTGGGCAGCACTGACTCGCGTGCCGCGTCTCAACGAGCTTTGGAAGAAAACAAGGAAAGGAGGAAGGAAGGAGAACCTCATGCAATGCTGATCCTTACTGACTGGGGGAAATGCACCTTCACCATGCCATTCTCATGCCCACCGAGCCAACTGAACATTGGGTATTTACAAAAAGGAACTCACGCAAGAGTGTGATTGGTTCAAAAAGGAACGCTCTATTTGTTTTCCTATTTCTCAAAATCGTTATATGACAACCTTCACTTCTGCCACTGGCTCACTACACCAACCGCTTAATGATAATGATAATGAGGTGTATTGAGGAACGCTTAAACGACCAAATGCACCAACCGCTTAGCAGCTTGGCTTTGGGAGCGTTGGCGCTGGGGTCACCGCTGGCGCCGCGGTGGTTGGCGCAGGCGTCGTCGCCGGGGTCACTGGGGCCACGGTCGTTGGCGCCGGGGTCACTGGGGCCACGGTCGTTGGCGCTGGAGTCACTGGAGCCACGGTCGTTGGCGCTGGCGTGGCGGCACCTGGGGCGATGTAGCCAAAGAGCGAGATTGGCTTGGTCGCGTCACACAAAGCGAACGTCGAGGTGGCCTTAGCCTCCGCGCAGTCGATCTGCTTAGCTGGGCCGTCCGCGCCGATCACCGCTGGCTTCTCAAAGCACGTGCGCACGATCGAGAGCTGGTTGCTGCCGTCGACGCCCGAGCAGAACACCTGCACCTTCTTCGAGTACAGCGCCTGGATCTGGTCCACCGACTTGATCTGCGGGTCGGCCTGGGCAGCCCACGTGTTGATCTGCTTCGTGGCGGTCTCGACCATCGCAGCGGCCTTCAAGGTCGCCTTGAAGTACGTCACCGCGGCGGCCTCAAAGTCGTTGCCCTGGGCGGCGTAGCAGAGCCCGTGCTTCTGGAACTCGTGGTTGTAGATCTCGCAGAGCGAGTCGTATTCGTTCGCCTGCGTGGCGTCGACCCACTTCTCCTTGAGCTCCGCGAGCAGCGCCGGCTGGTTCTTGGCGAACGCCTGGGCGTTGTACGGGTGGTTGCCGATCTCCGCGGTGACATTGCAGCAGCCAACGTAGCCGTCGTTGTAGTTTGGCCACAGGCCGTGGATCGTCAATTCGCTCTTGACGACCTCCGGCTTGCACGCGACGCCGTTCGGGTATGGCAGCACGTTCTGGTGCGAGATCGTGCCATCGACGCCCTTGAGCAGGTCGCGGCAGAACTGCGGCACGAATACCTGCTCCATGAGCAGGTAGTCGAAGTCGCCCGGCACCTGCTTCTTCGCCAGGCACTCTGGCTGGTTGGTCAGGCACGTTGGTGTGGCCTTCGAGTTGACGCAGATGTCCACGCACTGCTCCTTTGGCGGCGTTGGCAGCCAGCCGCCGACGTAGTCGATCGCGGTCGCGGCGTGGAACTCGCCGGCCATCAAGGCGGCAATGGCGAAGAGAGAGGTCTTGGCGAACATCCTGGAGTTGTGTTGAGCTGGAGGACGAAAGTCGGAGGGCTTGTAAATGAGCTGGAGCGAGCCAAGTCAAATTGGGAAATGGTTGTTGACCAAGACCAAAGGAACTCAGGGGTGAAGATCGACGGAGAGGAGCGCCGAGGGGAGGAGGTGAGGCTTTCGTTCTCAAGAGCTACAGTTCGCAAAAAGATCGGCATGAACGCCGCGTTTCCCACTGTCGCATGCGGGCCGCACCCACCTCGCGTTGAACTCGCGAGGGTCGCGTCCGGGCTCTGGCCGCTGTGCTCGACGCGACAACGAGCAAGAGATCAGCAATACGTAACAACAGCACGTCCATCCCCATACAATACACACGCACAGTTGACAGCAGTTGGTTGCGGTTGCGGCGCTTTTCATCCAGTCGCCCCAGGTGGCATCGACGCTCAACACCGGATCTTGCTTGTCATCCCTCTCTAGCTTGATCTAACTATATTTTGGTCAACGTTTCTGCTGGAACTGCAAGATTAAACAGCTCACATTGCCTCGCAAATGTGATATTTAGTTGTTTGTGGCGCTGCTATTCCAGCCAACATCACAGGCTTCGAAGTTATAGTATGAGAATAGGGTGTGAAGGGGTGTCATCACTTTATTGCACTCGCCACTTTCCACTTCAGAGTTCACTTCGCGAACGCTCTTTTTCTCCATCGCGTATCGAATTGACATCGGCACTTTCGAGTTTGTGGATTGTGTGGGCTCCTGCCGTTATTTAGCATGAGCAAGCAGTGACGTATGCGTCGAGGAGTTCTCTATGCCAATGGCCAAATTTACTGTGGGAAAAGCGCAAATTGCGACGGAGTTTTCCTTCCTTTCGGCCCAGAGCGTATTGAATAGGATGCCCATGGTCGCGTCGCATCTCCAAATTGAGAGTTGATGCCTTTGAAAAAGAAACTTGGACATTTTTCCAGTTGACTCGACATTTTTCTGTGAATGAACGCAAGTATCAGCGTATTCAAATCGATTTGTCCAATATGTTGGGAAACGTTGGGTTTTGAGAATGGGTTGCGATATTCTCGCTGTGGGCAACAAATCGGAGCCCCAGGTGCTGAGAAACCTGGGTGTCCCGAGTGTTCCTGCCTGCCGTGCTGTTGGCCTGTTGCTGTTGCTGCTCATGTGGGTTCGGGGAGCTCCACACACAGCACCAGCCGGTTGAGAAATCCCACCGGATCGCGGGGCTCCTGCAGACGAACAAATTCTGGAGGATAGCAACGGACCCATACTTAACAGTGCAGCACCTCACACCCAGGTGGCACTCTAGCTGGCTGACTATGGTATCTGACCCGATGAATGGATGGAGTAAATGAATGCTCAAGCCTACCTTTGTGGCTCCACCACAAATGCGAAAATCCAGGAGCTACTCACATCAACAACAGTTTGCTTTTTGTAAGCAGCGTGCGCACTTTCGATGGCAAAGAAGCTGGTGAGATGATGTCATTGCGATGCAGCCACGAGAAGTACCGTAGCCGTCAGTGTCGTGGGCAGCCTTTTGGTCCGCCGTCGTCTTTCGCACTCTCTCTTGTCCAGTGGAGCTGTTCCCAAGCGAAATGAGAAAGAGAGCTCCATGGCTCGTGTGAAGGCGTCACTGATTGTGCGAATTTCCCGCTTTTCTTGATGTAGCGACGTGGTTGAAATCGGCCCTTCCGATGGGATTTGAACGTGCCAGTCAAAGGCCTTTGCACTGGATGTTTAGAGGGCCGGATGATGGCACCCGGAGCAATCAGCCTCCGAGTTTTTGCACGATTGGTACAGAGTCCATCCATAGCTTCGATGGCATCGCAGAAATCGCTCTGAGGACCGAGAATTCCCTAGTGACAAAATTGAGGGAACCCTGACCTTTCATCAGCAGCGTTTGCTTTCGCTTTCCTTTGAAAGGGCTCAATGGCAATGACGGCTGTCCAACGCCACGAAGGGCTGGTGGTCACAACGCTCTGTTTGCGAACCGAGAGGAAAGCGCGTCGCAACTTATCAGCAAAGCCACCTTCGCCCACTCATCCATCCTTCAACAACACACAAGCAAGAAGAAAGGGGAACGCCGCAACATCCCCATCAACACAACATAAGGAAAGCCACTTCTACTGCCACAAATTGGCTCCTGCCACATCCGATCCATTCTACGTGGGTCACCCCAAATTGGGTTTTGACCCAAAGTCGAAACCCGTGGGTTGATTGACCAACATGTATTCGACCCACCCACCCGTTACCAAAAACAATCACTCTCTTTATACTGTTATAAACGATATTATGTAGCGCAAGATATGTCCATGCTGTTTGCAGTTGTATTGATATCTTTGCAAACAGACGAGCAGCTCTGATTGAAATTGGCCCAAGACAACCAACACGCAAGTAGCAACAGCGAAAGAAGATGGCGGCTGTAGCTGCGGCTGCGACGACCAGTGCGCCACCAGAGAAGCCCAAGAAGCTGCGGCTGCTGCTGCTCACAATCGGCGGCTTCCTCGGCCGGCGTCTGCTCACTATCTGGTGCGTCTCGCTGCTCTTGATCTGCGCATTGTGGGGTTCCGTGGACGTGTCAGTGGGTCTCATGCTGTTGAATATTTGTGTATGCTGCAGCTGGGTGACGTATGTGTTTGGACTCGTGTGGGTGCTGCTTCATCCCGCAGTGACGCTCTCAACGGGTACGCTTTATGTGAGGAGCACGGGCGTGTGGTTATGTAGACCTGTGTGCTGACGCCACTGCTGTTGTTGCATCTAGGTGAAATGAAGCCGCGCGGCACGTACATTTCGGAAAACGCGCTGCTGATCGACTCGTTTGATCCACGCAACTCGCATCAAGAGGTCAGTGTCCATATTACTAGTACAGCATTATGGCTATAGCGAATGGCTCTCTCGTGCTGATCCCATTTCCGTTGTGATACACACGAATAGACCCAAATGGCTCGCGATTTCCAGCGCTCGCTGGTCGACATCCCCGGACTGCCCTCCACAGGCTGCAATGAAAGCTGCGCGCAGGTGATTGACTGGATCGACGCGCAGCTGCGCACCATGGATCGCGTGGAGAGCTATCGGCATTCGTTCGTTGATGCCAGCAAAAGCAGCAGTCTCCCAGTGACCAGAACCAACATCTACGGCATCTTGCGCGCATCGCCCCTTGCAGACGGCAAGGTACGAGTTTCTAATGGGTTTGTCGTGTTCACCATGGTATGTGAACTCACCGCTGTATCGCCATATTACGCAGGAATCCGTTGTGCTCGTGACGCATTATCGCAATGTGGGAGCTATGAATGGCGAATACTCGGGTGTCGCGCTCGGACTCGCGCTGCTCCAGTACCTCGTGGACGCGAAATGGCTCGCCAAGGACATCACCCTGCTCTTTGCCGATGGTACGCTCATGTAGCTTTTGAATTATCATTATTATTGTGGTGGTTTGCTTACAGTCTGTCTACCTTGCGTAGATGGTCCGTTGGATGGCAGCGACGGCTTTGCTCCAGGCACCGAGGCGTGGCTTCAGGCGTACCACCTCGACCCTCTCCAGCTTGGTCGGCAACAACAGCAACAGAATGAGCTGCCCATGCGCGCCGGAGTGATCCGCGCAGCAGTGAACCTCGAGACTTTTGTGCCGTCGTCCGAAGCGAATGTCATGGGCGTGTTCACTGCCGGGATCAACGGTCAGCTGCCGAACCTGGATCTCGTCAACAGCGCCGTGATGGCGCTGCGAGGCGAACACATCTCTGTGGCGCTGGACCGCTGCTCGGGCGTGGATCCATTTTCACCAAATCAATGCAATGATGTGCTCTCGAAAGTTCATGTGTGGCTGAAGAGCGGGATCGAAGAGTATGTCCCGATCGAACACAAGCAGCAAGCGCGCGAGTACCTCCAAAACCTCAAGGGCATGCTGCGCTTCATGAGGACTCTGGCGACGGGACCGGCCGGTGCGCACGCGCACTTCATCAGCTACAATATCGACAGCATCACACTGAGCGCGCTCGCGAGTCAAGATCCCAATAGCCACCCGAGCGCACTCTCGGTGCGCGCGACACTGCGATCGCTCGAGAAGATCGTGCGCGCGCTCAGTAACTTGGAAGAGAAGCTGCACCAGTCGTTCTTCCTGTATGTGCTGCCCAACACGCAGCATTTCGTGTCTGTGGGCGAATACTACTACGTGGTCGCGCTCGCCGTGTCGCCCGCGATCGCGCACATGACAGTGCTCGCAGCTAAGACCATCGGCATGCGGCTTGCGTTCAGTCTGATCACGATCCTGCTGGTCCAAATGCTCGCGCTCGCGGTGCTGGCGACTGCAACAACCATTTTCGCCAGCTCTTCTTCTGTAGGGAGCAGCAGTACGAGCGCTTCGACGTGGTGGGGCTTTGTATTTGGGATCACTGTCGCGCAAGTGCTCTTTGTCGCAGGCGTGCTGCCATTCCTACGAACGATTTCGGTGATCTCCGGTTGCGCGGAGCGTCGCGACTGGCGCGTGCGCGTGCGTGTTTACGAAGAGAAACACAAGAACGACGACAAGAAAGACGCAGCAAAGGCCGAATTGACCAAGCAAGCTCCAAAGAGCGAGCCGGAGGATATTCTCGCAGATATCCCCGAACAAGGCAGCGGCTGGCGTGGCATCAAGTTTCTCGTCATGATCCTCGTGGTGTACGTTGCTTGAGAACTGTCGATGGCTTTGAAATTGGTTCTCTGTCAATACTCATAACTAACATTGCTGCTGGTCATTGTAGGTACTCGCACTGCATTCTCGGGATCATCAACTACCCGATGGCGTTCTTTTGCGCAGTGCCCATGGCGCTTTTCTCGCTCATTGAGCCGCTGGGACTGAAAACGTCGGTTTTCAAGCAGATTTGGTGCGCGCTGTGGCTGCTGCTGTCCTCCCCGCTTGCGGTCTTCTCGATCGGCTTCTACCTCAACCAAGACGGTGCGTGCGTTCATTGTGCCTATATCACGACTTGGACTTGGTCCAATGACGAACTAACATCTTGTGTGCAATTTACCTGTTTGTAGGCTTCCTCGCCAGTTTGCTGTACATTGTCGACAGCTTTGCGCAGCGCATCAATCTACTCGCGCTCCCGTACGTTTGCTGCCTGTACCTGCCCGTGCACACGCTCTCAGTTGGCATTTGGTTCTACCCGATCGCGCAGGACCAGCTAAACGACGAGGCCGCAGCAGCGAAGAAAAAGCTGCTGAAGAAGAAAAATAACTGAAGAGCGCGCATATTCTTACTGTAGCTGTGGTGGACTAAGTGAAGGTGTTGGGCAGATTACTAAGAAAGAGGAGATAGGCAGGTCCAGCAATTTGGTTAACGAAGTAGGTTTTTCTGATCCTCTTCGTCAGTTTGCTGGGCTAGCTGGACGCGAACTTGCTGAGCATCTCGCTTCCTCGCTGCGGTGATGGCTCCATTTTCAGCTGGTAGCACTCGAGCGCGATTTTCTCGTAGAGCGCCAAGCGGTCTTTCGCAAACTCCACCAGACTCTTCCAGACCATGGGAAGCATCTTGGCGCTGTTGGAGAAGTGCTTCTTCATGCGGTCGTGCATGCTTTTCACGGATTTCTCAAACTGAATTGTCCGAGCAAACCACATACCAGAAACCCAGTCAGGTCACCTGGTCAGTGGATCAATCGTATATCGTGATAGAGAACAGTGCTGTCAGAACGCACCGTCGGTCCAGTCGTTTCGATGGCTTTGCGGACGTCTTGGCGCGGCGCGTGGTACTGGATCTCCTGCGCTGGAAGCGTCTTGAGGAGCTCTTCAACGCTGCTGAAGAGAGGCTACATGTGTTCACAGGATTATACAACATCAGCACAAGCAGCATCACGCACGGACAAGATCAAACCTGATAAACAATACGCACCACGAGGGTCTTGAACTCGTACTCCCAGATGTACGCGACGTACAACTGGAGATTCTCGAGGTATTTGACGTGCGCCTGGGCGGCAAACTGACCGAGCGGCAGGTCTTTAGACGAGTTGATCACGTTCAGCTTGTCACTGATGAACAGAAAGTTCTCTGCAAAGATCCCACAAGTGAACCGGTGAAAAATGAGAAATACCTGGTACATAGATACAAACAACGAGGCAACTCGGCTATGAAGGAACGAACACTCGTCGTACCGAGACGCGTGAGGGATCGGTACTTTGGCTTGGCATCCGAGATCCGCTCGAGCCACTGAATCGTTGCCGGCAGGATGCGGTTGTAGATGGATGCGAGCGTGCTGTCGTCCGTCTTGCCGCACACGCTTTCCTCCAGTCGACTGATCATGGTCTGTTAGGATAGAAATGTACAAGCAAACAATTGTTTAGATCTCAAGTCCAAGCCAACAAGCCTACGCTCAAGAATTGCAATCTACCAGGGTCTTGTTGAGTGGACTGAGCACGCCGGCCATGCGCGTGTCCGTGTTGTGGTTGTTGATCCACGCTTCCTGCAAACATTACCGTCCAGCCATCCATATAAGTCATACTACCTAGACGCCCGATAGATAACGTCGAAAATGGTTGAGTGAACCTACCTGGTCCTCGGTGAACTTGATCAGGATGCGCTTCATCTGCAGTTGGAAGCTCACCACGATGTTGAACAGGAACTCACTCTGTTTGTGGTAGTTGTCCAGCTGTCCGTTCACCAGCACGACCAACCCAAGCGCATCGAGAATGTTCCTTGACGCGGCGGCTTCCCCAAAATCCGTGAGCCGCTTGAGCATTTTCTCAAACACGTTCTCCATCATGAGCGCGAGCTCCTCCGGTTCGCCCTCGCCGTTGTCGTCGCGGTGTTCAGGGAAGAAGAGCATAGAGACCAGTCGCTGCTCCTTGATCACAAGCGGGACAAGGTGGTCCAGCGCTTGCTGCATCAGCGGAGATGCACCGAGGGCATCCCCAAGGTGCGATGATGACAAGTGGAAGCTCCACGACTGCAGCGCCTGCGGTTTGGCGAAATGGTGCTTGGACGACCTTGGCAGCTTCTCCTTGAGGCAGCGAAACAACGACTGCACGTGCGGGTTATAGACTGCAGCGAGGTTCTTGGCGTACACTTGACGCAACATCGCCATCGCGCGGCTGTCGAGTGACTGCAGGTGGGCGAGCAGCGGCTGGTACTCGACCATATCGCTGTGGAAGAGCTCGTTCGTGAACGACCAGTCCATCTCTTTGAAATCCCCGCTTGCACTGCTCTCAAAGGACGTGAGCGAGCGTCCACCCCCGCGAGACATCTCGACGGCGGACCGCATCGAGGAGGACATTTCACGGAAATCGCGTCCAACGCCACCAAAGCCGGACGTGATCTTGGATTTGCTCGGCGAGCCACCGCCCCCACCAGAAGCTGCTGAGGCAGCACTCGTCGCCAGCCGCGAGTTCCAGAGCCACTGCTTGGTCTTGCGATGTAGAAACTCGTCCAGTGACGCGCAGATCTTGTCGCAAAACCCTTTTGCGAGCTTCGTGAGCTCTTCGCCGCGGGATCGGAACGCAGCCATCTCGCTTGCAGGAAACACCTTGGTCGACTTGATCGCCTCATCGATGCGCGTGATTGTCGCGAGCGTCAGCTGCATCCTCGCGTTTAGGTCCCCACGCTCCGCAGTGCTAGGCTCATGAGTGCTGGTACTGCTGCTCCTGCTGCTATGAGTAGACTGGGGGATTGCAGTCGCCGCTTCATCGGGAAAGAGACTCAGCGGCCTGAGCAGCACGCCCATCTGCTCGCGCGGGATCTCCACGAGCGTCATCATGCGCTCGAGCGCCTCCTGCAGCGCGACGCTGTTCTTGAAGTGCACCTCCAGCTGGTTGTTGAGCGACTCGAAGTGCAGCATGTTGTGCGACGTCTGCGCGAGGAACTCGTCCGAGTCGTTCGTCCAGGTCTGCACCTGGTTCACGCGCGCGAGCACCGTGTCGATCGCCGCGATGATCTTGTCCACCGAGGTTTTCGGAGCTGTTGAGCTCGTGCTTGTGCTTGTTGTTGACTTGTTGTTGTTGTGTGGGCTAGTTGTACTTGCTGACTTGTTGTTGTTGTTGCTCTCGCCCTCGAACGAGAGCAGGAAGGTGATGTTTTCGTCTTCAAGCGTGCGCAACTTCTTCTTCAGGTCGTCTTCGATGGACAGCAGCTGCGCGTCGCTCCAGTCGATTCCTGTGAGCAGCGCGGCGGCATCTTCGTTCTCCGCTGAGGTCAGGCGCAAGCCCGAGTTGTTACTGGCGTTGTTGTTTGCTGAGGATTTGCCAGACTTGTTGTCGTAACCATCAACGTCGTAACTGTTGTTGTTGTTGCTTGTTGGATCGTCATTGTTTTCGTTGTTGGATTTCTTGACTGATGCCTGAGGCACATGACGAATAGTAACACAAATGAATCACAAGTGAGCCCTCACAATCCACGAACGAGCTTTGCCAGCCAGAACATTGCATCGAATGTACCATGTGGTCGAGCAAGTCGACGTCAATGTTGTACTTCTTCTGGAGGTTCAGGTGGATCGCCACTTCGCTCAGCTCCTCCGTGTCGATGCGCACGAGGCGCGGTAGGATTTTCTACAGCAGAATGCGGAGTACAAGTTGCATTGGGAGCACAACATCAGCAACAAACAAGCAACAAGTATACACACTGACAAACAAGCAGGTATACACGCAAGCAAGCACGCAAAGCACAGCAAGCTCACCTTCTTGTCGACCGAGAGCGCGCACAAGCTCCAGAGAAACTCCTGCATCGCGAACTTGCTCTCGCTATCGGCCACGAGCCACTGCCACGGCGCGTCCTCGCCTTCAAAGCAGAGCGCGAACGACCCGCGCTTTTTCTCGGAGGTCAGACCGTTGTTCTCGATCACGTCGAGACGCGCGATGTCCCACGACTGGCGCACCTCCACCTGGAACGTGCTTAGTAGCTGCAAGTAATGCAACTGCTGCTGTTGAGGAAATGATGATGAGCCAGTCGTGTCTTGCACGGTGACACACAGGATGTAGTACTTGCTGGCGGTGCTGCCGAGTCCGCCGTGGCCAAAGATGCGCTTGCTCGTGAGTGACACTTTCTTCTTCTGTACCTGCACAAACGAGTAGACGCGCTTGCGTCCGCTGCTAGTGGCGCCACTACCAGTTGATGGACCAGTGCCGCCGCTTACAGTATTGGCATTGGAACTGGAGCTGCTGGAGCTGCTGGAGCCAGCGGCAGTGGCGGCGGCGGCGTGGCGCTTGGACGCCTGCGAGTGGAAGTACGTGTGCAGGGTGTTGCGGATGTCCTCGCGCGAGATGGCGCTGAGCTGCGCCGGTCGCACCTTCGCAACAGTGTCCATGTTGCTACGCGATGTGGCTCCTTTGCTTCCTGTTTGCTTGTTGTTGTTGGCTTGCTTGAAACGTGTTGCACTTGAAAAGATACTTGCGTCGTTTCAGGATTGATTACGGTTTTAATAGAATGGAATTACAAACCCGATTTTAATAGAATGGTTAAGACACTTCCTGTCCTTTGATTTTGGCAGGCACGCCAATCGACATAATGCTGGTGAGAATCGGTCAGCACGCCGCTGTGCTTTCTTCAAAACGCTCAGTCGTTGCAGTGCGATCGCTGAATGATGCAACCGTCATTAAGAACGGCCCTTAGCTGCATACCTTCGAAGCAAGATGGATCCATGTCTTGATTGATTGGCCAAACCCACCAGGAAATACCGCCACACCAAATCGTACTTCGTCGCAAACATCGACATTTTCCAGGAGTCACAAGCTAGCAAACACAAAAGAACGAAGTCGAAGTGCTCTCAAGCCAGCTCCGAGCAATGGAAGCCCTCAAGGGTGTCGACGTGCTGCACGCGCGTGCTGGGGCTCCACCTGCGTGGCGTCAACAACACGACGATCGAACATGAGACCGGAATCGAGAAGTTCACCGTGTAGCGCATCACTGGTGGCAAGAAGTCGCGCCGCACGGAGCGTGTGCTCGAAAAATACCCCGAGTGGTGCGCCAAGAACCAGCACTTGCTGGAAAAGCTGAACCCCAACACTTCCAATGCAAGCGAGGACATCGCTGTGGGTGAGTACGAGGCCAAGCGGCTGCAGCCGCTTGGCCACAACGGACTGCTATTCCTACGTGCTTCTCGTAACTTTCGAACATGAAATTCAACACAATCGATAATAACGTGACCCCTTCTGCTTCCTCATCGGCCTAAAGGCCGACGCTTGGTGCACGCACGACTCTGTGAAACGAGGCCGCATCAAACAGACACAGACACACACCAGAAACTGGAGTGACGCCATCTTTGCGTTTACATGACGCTGAATCGCACATTATGCGCACATAAGATGTGTGGTCACGCCCATTAAGCGCTCGACGCTTTCCGTCTCAATCTGCGCAAACTATTATAACATTGCGAAGCAAAATAGAAAGTGTAGCCATGTCTTGATTGACGGGTACAATCAAAGAGACAACGCCACACCAAAACCACACCAAATCGTACTTAGTCGCAACAGCAACTTTTTTCCACCCATTTCTGGAAGAGGCGAGTCAAACGATAAAGAAGACGAGCAGGCAGACGCCCGCCCAGCAAGCCCGCAATGGAAGCCCTGAAAGATACCGACATCCTGCGCGTGCTGGAGCTCCACCTGGGCGGTCTCACCCGCAAGGAGGTCCTGCGCAAGACGCAGCTTGACCCGTTCACCGTGCAGCGCATCGTACAAGCCAAGAGGCAGCTCCGCACGAAAGCCGTGCTCGAAAAATACCCCGAATGGCTCGCCAAGAACAAGCACTTGCTGGAGAAGTTACACTTTAGAGTGTCAACGAAGAATGTGGACGACGATGTGAGCGAGTACGAGGCCAAGCGACTGCAGCGCATGCGCGAAAACCAGGCGGCGATGGCTGCGCTGGGCATGCACAAGCTCGCCCCCAAGCGCGTGGCTCGGACGGAACCCTCGAAAAAGACCCTCGCGCGCGAGGCTGCGCGAAAAAACCCGCGGCGCTCGTCGCGTCTATTGACTGTTAGCGAGCGCTCGCGGAATGGCCGTAGCGCTACCACGGAAGCGTCAGCGCTTGCATTGACACGAGCAGAGCAGAACGCGCTCTTCAGAGAGGCTCGACGCGAGAGCAGAAGTCTCCACAGTTTATGAGAGACAAGTACAATGACTCTGTCGTAGTATCAGGACCCGGATCGCGCCTTCCTTCGAGGACTTGTTGGCCTGCTTGGCAGTAGACTTCTTACACCACACACCCAGCGTGTTGCACCTGCAAATAGTTGTGGCAGGGTTTCCGATTTTAATAGAAAGTTAGACCGTTAAGTTCGGTTTCCCGCCAATTTACTTGCGTCGGAAAAGCTGCTCTGGAAACTGAAATCAGGTGAGTCCATCAGCCGAAGGCGCCTGCGTGAAGGCGGTGAGTGGCACGCGGACCGTGCGTTCGTATGACGCTGCAATGGATGCAAAACATACCCACACAATATATATCGTTAGCGCAGCGCTTTCCATTATCGATCTGCGCAAGCTATTGCAACGGAGAGCTAAACTACGTGGCTACAGTATGTAGCCATGCTCCCCTTGTGATTGCTTCTGGATTGGTCACTTCCACCAAAGAAATTGCGCCACACCATAACCACACCAAACAGTACTTAGTCGAAGCAGCAACTTTCCCCAGCCAGTCAGCCTCGCATTGTCAAAAACCAACCAGGAAGAGCTCTCCAATAAGCGTAACTACGAGCAATGGAAGCCCTCAAGGACGCAGACGTGCTGCGCGTGCTGGAGCTCCACCTGGGCGGTCTCAGCAGCAAGATGGTCCGGTACAAAACGCAGCTCGACGCGTTCACTGTGCAGCGCATCATCCAAGCCAAGAAGGCGCTCCGCACAAAGCGCGTGCTCGAAAAATACCCCGAGTGGCTCGCCAAGAACCAGCACTTGCTCGAGAAGCTGCACCCCGATGCGTCAACGAAGAGTGCGGTCGATGCTGTGAGCGAATACGAGGCAAAGCGACTGCGGCGCATGTACGAGAATCAGGCGGCGATGGCTGCGCTGGGCATGCACAAGCTCGCCCCCAAGCGCGAGGCTCGGCCGGTATCCTCGGAAGCCGCCCTCGCGCGTGAGGCTGCACGTCAGAACCCGCGGCGCTCGTCGCGTCTATCGGCTGTTGCAGACCCCTCGCTTAATAACGCTAATGATATTTGGGAAGCATCTTCACGGGCGTTGACGCTTTTCAAGAAGACTCTAAACGAGAGGAGACTCGCCCAAACTCGAAAGGCGGTTGCCGCAGTTCAATACCAAGATTTGGATCTCCCTATTGTGGACCTGAGCGCTTCTGCTCCCGTGGCGGCTCAGAAGCGCCCACCGTTACCACCAATGCGAAAGTCCCGCGAGTCGAGTATGCAGCTGGACATCGACCTCGAGAGCTTCCACGCGCGCTGGCTGGGCAACCAGATCTGGCCTAAGGGCAAGCAGACGATCATGCAGGGAATGTGTCCGAGCCACATACCATTGTTCTCCAAAATGAGTGGCGTGCAGCCGTGGAAGAATGCGGTGGCGCTCTTCGTGAACGTCCAGGGCGAATCCCAGTACGACAACGTCTTCCACCAAGTCGTGGCCAAGGTCAAGTCGGATGCGAATGCTGATACAAAAGAACAAGCGCAACAGACTGACGAGAATGCCAAGAACGCCCTGGTGTACTTCCAGTGGTTTGGCCAGCAGCGCCACCACCTAGCATCACCCGTGATCATGCGACTGCTGAATGCGCAGAAAGGTGACGAGGAGCTACGCATCGAGGACGCGTCCTACTACCAGAACTCGACCACCTCCACCGCTTCTCGTGAGCCCGTGGTGCTGTTCATCCGTCACGTCGATGGGCCGTACATCTACTGTGGCCGCCTGGGGTTTCTGGGCTCGCGCTCGGGCTCGTCACCGCTCGAGTTCCGCTGGCAGCTGCTGGACGCCGCGGCGCTCGAGTGGAACAAGATCAAGACGCTCATCGAGTCCTCCGGCGAGCAGGTGCAGGGCGCGGCAGTTGTCGAAGAGCTTGACTTTGTTAACTAGGCTGAATGAGCGAATGCACGAGTCTGAGTGCGCGGGTTCGAAGCGCTCCGAGAGCAGCGAAGCGAGAAAAATAATTTACCAACGTGCATGTGTATATAAAAAAGTGTAGGTCGCAACCCGCTCGCGTCCAGAGTGATTGTCGTCTGGAAATGGCACCATGCTCGGCTAGTCGAACAGTCACATCGTTCTTCGCCACTTCATTCAGTCCCCCATTCAGTTTTCTAAATGCTACCTCACGCGACTTCGACGGCGGACGGGTGCACGTAGTAGCTGCTCAGGTCGTCGTCGAATGTGAACGGCAGGTACGACGCGTCCACACTGCTGTTGCCGCCAAGGCGCCGCTTGTAGCATGTTGACAGGCGCTTCACCAGCTGGCTGGAGCTGCCGCCCTGGCGGTGCAGCATGATCTGCTTCGTGACCGTCATGCCCACGACCACGCCAACAAGGATGCCAGCGACAAACTGCAGTGGACTCATCGCGTAGATCTCGATGCGGAACAGTCGGTGCTTCCACGTCTCGAGCCAATTCTTCTCTGCGTCATTCGTTGAGGAAGGTGCTGCTGTCTGTTGTTGTCTCTTGCTCTGCGAGCGAAATACTGTGCGTCTCTCGGCGACAAAGTTCTTGCCGCTCGGCATCGACTCATTGAGCTTCTGCACGCGCTGGTCGCATCGCGCAGCGGCGATACGCAGGTTCTCGACAATCTCTTTCGCCAACATCGCGACGTCCAAGTTGCGCTCCGGCGCCACCATGCTCGCCCACAGCGCGTTGTTGCTCTCAAAACTCGGACCCGCACTGTCTTCACTGCTACTGTTCTCGCCCTCTTCGTCCACAACTCCTCGAATGTCAAATGAGTGGGGTCGGTGCGGCGAGGATGATGGCAACACCATCGTCTGTTGTTGATGTTGTTGTAACAGTGGTGGTGCTGACAATGGCTCCAAGCTCGTCTGCTGGGTCATGGACTGTAGCATATCCCACTCCGACGCTGTGTCTGCCATTCAAAGGCAGCCATACACATACACACATGAGTTCTCCATTCGTCACGCTGTATATACACGCCGACGTAGCCAGAACATACCAATCAAGAGACCGCCTCGCTGCATGGCGCCGCCGTCCAGCTCGCTGCGCATCGACAGCGCGAGCTGCGGGTTCACCTGGTTCAGCACCATCCGGAGCACTCTACCACATCGTAAACCACACACACACCAAACCCAATCATATAAGCCGCTTCGTCACATACACGCACACACACACATTGAGGCGCGTGAGTGAACACATGAGTGAACTCGTACCGCTCGCAACGGTTGGCGCGCTCCGTGGCGAGCCGCGCGCGGTTCTGCGCGAGCAGCAGCGCCTCGCTGATCCTGCGCAGCGAGCTCATGTCGATCTCCGAGTGGTGGCGGCGCGGCGACTCGCCGCTGCGCTGAGGCGGCTGCTCCATTCTGGGAGGGCTGAGGGATGCGGGGCTTCTCTGCTGCTGCTTGGTGCAGCTTTGCTTGTATGTTTGTGTGGCTTCGTTCTTTCGATGAAGCTCTTCAGAGTGCGCTGGTGGGAAATAGCGAGGCCAGCGTTTCCGTGTGTTCTTGCTTCTGCTACTTCACACTTATGCTACTTCATGATAAACCATGCGGACATAAGTGACAAAGGCGGTATTTAACGAGTAAATTCTTAATTCCGATGATTTATGTACGCAAAAACGCGGACCGCCACGAGTTTCCAATTTTTAATCGGAATTATAGACTTTTACTAGACCAACCCCAATTCGTACTTATCAGAAGTGATAGAACTTAAGTGAACACCAACAGTAGATATTTACGTCTACAGGTTGTGTTCGATTAAGTTCGATCGTACTTTGTTGACAGAGCGTGCCTGAGAAGTGG
>JAASGK010000603.1:0-19871 GCA_023334195.1 Globisporangium emineosum
GTGCTCACCGAGATGCACCGCAAGTACACCATCGACTTTGCGTACCTGGAGCTCAAGCAGCGGATCGGCGTCGGCTCCAGCGCGGTGGTGTACAACGGGCTCCTGAACTCCAAGACCGCGGTCGCGGTCAAGGTGTACACATCCGCGACGGTCACAGAGGACACGGTGGCCGAGTTCTCCCACGAGGCCGCGCTCTGCGGCGCGCGCAACCACCCAAACGTTATCAAGTTCTACTAAGAGGCAGACGAACAACACACAGCAAAGAGCCCTAACTCTACAGCGACGTACCTACCTGCCACTCACTTGCGTCGGTCCCGTGAACTGGGGAAAAGAACGCACGCTTATCGCTCGCCGTCCATTCGTTCGTCCGCTCCTAGTCGACTTTCTTGAGGAGCTTGTGGAATCGCTTGTGGAACCACTTGGCGATGTGCTCGAACCACTTGAAAATGCACTTGAAGAACTTCATTTCGGTCTCATCTGGTTGCTTGCTGGTACTGATGCTGGCGCTGGTATGTAGACTTGTGCTGTGTAGGTAGGTAGTCCAACGAACTGCTTGCTCGACGGGCTCAACATCTCCCATGTCATTCCCATCAAATGTTCATCGAACCAGAGAAAAGTTGTGGGACGGGGCCGAGTTTCTTGTTTCTTTTTTCTCATGGGAGTGAAGGCCAAGGATCCGCAAATAATAATAACTCAAAAATAATTGGCACGTTTTAATTGAATAACTAATTCCCAGCCTGAAATTAATTTCCTAATTCATTGCGCCGGTGGCTGGCACCACAGCAACCACTCATTCATTTTCACAAGCCGAGCCATGTGGATCTCACTGCAAGTGCGTTCACTACATACACTCAATTTCATTCGCAACTTGTTGAGAGGAAGCGAACGTTGAAAAAGTGAAGGAGGCGTTTAAGCAGCGCGGTTGTGTTATTACAACCAAACATCGCCAGTACATCAACGATGACTCCATTCCACCAACATTGAATGGATGCGAGCGTTTTTTCTGTGAAGCTAGTGTACACGGACTTGCTCAAGCGCGTCGACATGACCATCTCGGAGATGATAATGCTTTTAGTCCCTTAAGTTTCAATCATGATCTGAGGGATCTACAGTTCTACAACACATAGTTTAAGTGGCTGTATCTAAGAACAAAGCCGTTCATGAATTCAAAGCAAAATCACACAATTAACTGAGTAATTAATTATCTCATGATCCAGAATTTTAATTGGTCCAATATTTGCGGATACCTGGTTTAATAATTTTCATTACACTTTTAAATATTGAAAAGAGGAGGGGAAATAAGATAGACTACTCTAAACTAGGCATAATCTAGGTAAACACTAATTTAGTGTGGTCCACTAAAATATAAAGTTTCGGGTAAAATGGGTGGCTGGGAAAATTCTTCGATAAATTCTTGAAGTTTATCGAGTTACAGAGGTCACCATGTTGTGGAGGTTTCTGATGTTGCTTGAATTGCCGAGAGAGGCTCATTTTCCAATTTGCCTCCAACCCACAAGTCGAATCAGACTTAGTCGGGACCCAGTCAAGTTCGAGCCGAACCAACCCAGCAAGTTGAGCAAGTCCAACATGAAGGTGACCAAGTCGGATCCAAAGTCCAATGTCAAGTCGAGCCTCCGTCGCGAGGGGTTGGGGATGAAGCCGAGTGCGAGTGCTGCCAACGCGGTGGAGTGTCTGCGAACCACGACGACGGGGTCCTTGGTGTCGCGGTGCCGCCTCAGGGACCCCAGAGCGAGCTTCGGCTCCATGATAGCTGTAGCGGCGGCACAAATGCGTCGACCGAAGTCCGCGTTCCTGGTGAAGATGTCGGCGGCGATTGCTCGGAAGAATGCGAAAGAAGAAGCGCTTGACGTCGAGATGGGGCGTGGTGATGAAGATTCGGGTGCGCGTGTCGTCGAGGCTGGCGATTTGATGAGCGAGCTTGTCGTGGTCGCGATGGCAGTTGATGAAGTGTTGCGCAGAGAAGTCGACATAGGATTTTCCAGCGAAGAAGTTGTCCCAGTCGGTGAGCTTGCAGTATCTGCTGCCGGAGTTGATGGCGTTGTTGGAAGCGAGCGAGGTGTCAGCGGATGGTGGGCGCGACGTGCCTGTGAAGGACAGTAATAACGGCGAAACCGAGACTGCTGCCGACACGAATGACACTGCAGAGCTCAGCCAGCTGGACGATTCCGAGAGCGGCGACGAAAGTGACGGCTTTGAGATGCTGAAGACGGTCGTTCCAGAAGCAGCCGAGGAGACTCGTCCCCGTCGGCCTGCGGCTATTGCGGTGGTTCTAGCGACCTCGGGCGCGGCTCGGTCTGGTTCGCAGAGAGGCGCCGTGATGCGGAAGTTCCGCGCTCAGCCTATCAAGGAAGAAGATTGCGAAGACGAAGAGATGGAGAACGATGAGGCAAAGACTGTTGTCGGAGAAGTGGCTGACGGACAAGTGCTGGATTGATGATGTGCTTCACTACCGCGCCAAGTGGGTTGAATTCGACCGTGAGGAAGATGAGTACCAGCAGGTGCCCGGCAAGAACGTCGGCAACGCGCAAGGCTGAAAGGACGTCGCTGGTTTGTACTACGTCGCGTTGAAGAAGACTCCAACCCTTCAGTACTACCAATGGGTCAACCGATACTTGGGCGCTATCGCGATGGAGTCGAACAAGGATTTATCGTGTGTGTACGTCGCGGAGCGGAAGATCATCGAGCTGCAAGGTTCGACTTTCGTCTGCACGGACGAGGTGATTACCCGCTTCGAAGCGCGGGAGAAGTTGAACTGGATGAAGCAGAAGAACTTACACATGACCCAGATCCAGCTGTTCTTTGAGTTTCTGGTCACCGAATGGTGGACTGTCCGCCTTTGCACGAACTCGTACAAAGTGGGTGTTACCGGCCCGGCTGGGAACGTCGAAGCCATTGGTCTGAACCCGGGGTTGTACTTCGTTGGGGCGTTGGGCGACCTTCGAGCTGAGCATTGCGTGGTCGTTGAGGTGGATCAAGACTTGCGCGGATTCGTACATGAGGGTGAACTTGTGATCGATCTTGGGGAATACAAGTACGCCAAGCAGATCCGTTGGGTTCGTCGCTGCGAGGACGTCGGTGCCCAAGGTGTGATCGGACCAGTGGACAAAGGCGAACAGGATGAGGTCATCCTACCAGCGGAGGTCTCGATGGCTCGTCGTACCAAGCATCGACGTGGGTACAAAAAAGCCAAAGCGATCGACCACGCGGGAAAGTGATCGGCAAGTCGAGGACATCGAAGCCGAGAGGCCCAAGTTCTTACCAGTAGCGAGCCCACAGGGGCGACCGTAGCTTGAGGTACTACATGTCGAAAGCAGCGTTTTAAAAGTCGAGTAATACTCCTTGAACTGCACTCGGTTGGCGGCTTTGATTGCTTAATCGGGCAAGCTTGGTGACTAGTCGGGTCAGTCGCAAGTTGGTCTCGTCTTCCCCCGCACGTTGGAGGTGAAGCCGAGAGTATCCTTGCGCGCTGTTGATCACGAGTTGACAGCTTGACTGTACGCCTTGGAAGATGCGGTCGTTCCGATGCAACCACAGCGGGTACAAGACAGAGCAGTGAAGAATCTTGAATGTCCGGAGCAGATTGTGGGGTCCAAAGTCCGCGATGCTTGCGTCTGTGAACCGCAAGTCCCGGAGAAAGACGAAATTTTCCCACAACAATTGCCCCACAAGAAGTGGTGCGAATGCGTCCATAGTCTGCTGTCAAGCTGCTTGAGCGACGCTACAATCCCAAAAGAGATGCTGGACGCCCTCGACTTCGCCACAGTCATAGATGCAGCTCGTATCTGAGGTGTACCACTTGAACTTGGTCCGGAAGCCGAGCGCGTTGTGCTCAAGCCGGAACTTGATATCGTCCAGAACAGGAAGGATGTCTTTGTCTAGGCCTCGTTAAATCCTCCAAACTGCGTTCCAATCCGGTTCCTCGACGCCTAGTGCCCCATGGGGGTGCTGGACGACCGACGGAAGATGATGGAGCAATCTGTAGAGGTCCGCGTTCTTGTGGTATACGAAGTGCAGTCCTGAGAGTGACTATCCATGCGACGCTGCAAACAGCGGTGCTGGGAGCCATGGTCCGGGTGCGACAGGGGAACAGCCCACGATCCTTGGTCGGACTTGCGCGATGAAGTGCGAGCCGCAAGCGAGTGCAGGCGTTGATCGAAGAAATCAGCACGCAGAAGGACTTCTTTGCAGAGCGGAGTTGACGGGAGTGTGTCATGTCGGTCAACGAAATCGTTCAAGCGGGGGTAGCCGCGGTTGGTACAGCGGATACTATTCAGCGAAGCCTGCTCCATCGCACATTTCAAGCGTTTGATCAGCATGTCGCGGTTGCGCCACAGGGGCTGTTCTATCCAGAACGGCAACGACACGGTGGTGTTTCGCAGATGACTGAGGAGTCGCTCCCAAGTGCGTAGCGGAGAGATCCAGAACGGATCAAGACCTATCCAGTTCGGTGGCAATGGAGTCGCGTTGGAGATCGGCGAGCACAGCAGGTCGAAACCTTCACCTGCTCCTGCTAACGCAAGGTTGAATAAGGAGCGCACTGGAGTAAACCAGCGCGGGGAGCGTTGGTCTCGATCCGTCATACTCACTGCGTCACACAACGAGCGTAGGTGCAGCATACAGCTGGATGTCCCAATATCAGGAAGGCCGAGCCCACCCCGAGAGGTTGGCCAAGTGATCCATTCTTGCGGCATCGGCGCGCACTGCTTCGGAAGGCGAGATCTTCTTCTTAAAGAGGGGGGCTTTGCAGAAGCAAAGGACTTGGGCAGCGATGTCTGGGGGCACCTTCGTGACTGCCGCTGTGTACTACAGAAGTGGGAGCACGATAATCCGCAGAATTGCAGCGCGTCCGAGCAGGGTGTATGCGCGGTACTTCCGAAGCGTGCATCTCGACGTCATGTCAGAGATCAGCTTCGGGAACCGCGCACTCGTGGGAAGCGACGGGCTGACGTAGACTCCTAGCAGCCGAACTGACTCACTGTCTCCAACGACGTGGAGATTGCTAGTTGAGAGAGACTGTCGGAGGTCCGGGTCGAGCGGGCCGAATAGGAGCAGATACATCTTGGCTACGTTGAGTTACATTCCAGTTGCGTTGGCATACTTGCTGGTCGCTTCAATGAACCGGGGTGCATCGTCGAGGTCGTGAAGAATACCAGCGCAGTCGTCGGTAAACGCAAGCAGGTAGCGCGGCGTGTCATCCATCGGAGCTTGACGCCATGTCGCCCGTCACTGAGCGCAGGTAGCATAGCATCGGTTCGGTGAATAAGACGAAGAGCGCCGGATACAACGGGTCACCGTGGACTGTTTCACACTCATTCCCCTTGGCTTGGAATTCTTGGAGGTAGCCTTGGTCTTTGAACTTCAGGAACTTGTGCGCTTCGCGGAGGAAGATTGAGCCGGCTCACTTGTGCTCGTCGAGGAGAGCGCCGGGGTTCGGACATGGAAAGAGTCGAATCCAGTCGCAGAGTTGGTTCAAAGTGCATTCCAATGTACACTGAACCAGCTCGGTTTGCAGGAGCCAGCGCGGACACTTCCAAGGAAGCACCGTGGCCCGGAGAATTGCCTGTCAGGGAATTCACGGCGCCAGGCGTCAAGAATCTCCAACTGCAGCATCCAGCGAATCGTTCCGTCGCGTCCTTGCTCATGGGCGTACGGAGTCACCTCGTCGAGAGAGGGATCCAGTGGGGCGTTGAATTCGCCAAGAACCAGGTGCTGCGCGTCAACCGAAAAGAACGAAGGCATCACCGAGAAGAAGGCTTCCATTCAGCGACAGTCACAGGCACGTACACGATGTGAATGAAGAGGCGGAAGCCTTGAATCGAGGCGTCGATCAGGAAGTGGTTTGGTGCAATGTGGTCAAGAGTAACATCCTTCAAGCCAGTGAAAGGGTGTCATCCTGAGAACATTACACCGACCCCACCGCGACTGCGCGAGACTGGGAAGTCATCATTAGTGCGGTGGGGCCAAAATAGTTCGGCTTTCGCGTCAGCTGCTTTGGCGAAGAAGGGGTTTTGCGGAGCTTGTCCGGGTCGGAGAATTTGGTTTCTTGGAAGGCGATGTATTGGAAATTGTTGAAGAGTCGAGAGAAGAGCGAAAGCGAAGGATGATTAAGGCTGTTCACGTTCAGAGAAAGCCCTTTGAGGGCCCAATGCGTCTCAGAGAGGCGGTTCGTTGGTCTCCGAACCTGGCAGGGACTCATTGCCAGACGTAACGTTGGAGACGTCACTCATGTCAGGGGCAATCGAGATCTCTTCGAACGCGTGGCGGATGTGGGTAGGAAGCCATGTGGTGTACACCTTGCCGAGCGCAGACTCGCGCAGTGCGGTCAACGTCGCATCGGACCAAAGCAGGAAGTTCGAGCACTGGTGGCACGAGATCGTAGCATCGGGGCGCAGGGCCTTCACTTTGATCGGTCCATGTAGATCGCAGGAGCATGGGCGCGAAGGAAGATGTCCACCATAGTGAAACACTGTGCCCTCGCGCGGTCGTTGTCTTTGATGTAGAGGTCGGTCATCAGGGCCCCGCTGTCTGGAACCGCATCAGGGTATACCTCCTGGAGACGGAGAGCAGGGGCGTGTCAGTGCCGTGGGTCATCGAGGGGGCGCCACTGAACGAGCATTGAACAGCGTGGTCGCGGACGATGTCGGCAAAGCTGTCAGGGCTCTTGGACGCGAGTCCGGCGTACTCGCTGCGCTGGGCGGAAATCGCGATGAGGCGGTCCTCTGGTTCCTTGAGTTCAAGGAGATCAGAGGCGGCCTTCTTGGCCTTTGCTCGGGGCGCGGGGCGCTTCACTGCAGTGGTGCGTTCGGACAAGGCCGAGTGAGTCGTCATGAGCTGCTCAATCGGGGTTGCCGAGGCGATAGGGATGCCGCTGACGATTTTGTCTTCCACCTTGGCGATGCAATTCGCATCTCCAGTGGTGTTTTCATCGTTGTGGTCGCAAAGGCAAGCTCGAACGATGTTAGCGTCACTGGGGATCCGAAGATGAAGCGGCCGTCGACATCCGTCGACCGGGTCATTTCGAGTTGTTGTTCGGCTTGGTTCTCCGCGCGGGCCGAACACATCGCGTGTTGGTTGACGTTCACCCAAGCTTGGAGCAGAGCTTCCACTGGAGGATGTTCCAAAATGATGTCGCCATCGACAGGCGGTTTCGGGACCGGGGGAGTGGGGAAAGTATCAGCGCCATCAGAGATAGCGTCGGACTTGTTGAACTTGGCTTGGTTGTCCTCTGCCTGCTTCTTTCGCTTCGCAGCGATCGAAGGGAGGACCACCTTGTCCAGCGAGCGGCTCTTGTGGTGCATGTAGACCGGGACGTCGAAACTATCGAAGAAGATCTCGCGAAGGGGTTCGTCGCCGAGTGTAAGCTCGCTCGGAAGATCGTACTGCGTGAACCAGACCGCCTTAACACGCGAGGTGAGAGGGCCAGCTTGGTGCGTTGGTGCAATGATCGGAAGGAGACCGAGCCCCACGAAGAAACCGTAGATCGCGTCTTCCAAGAGCTCAGACGGGATGTGCGCGAGGTCGACGAAGTAGAGGCGCTCGTAGATACTGTACTGCTCGATGATGAGCTTCTGGCCCATGCACGAGAGCGAAGTACCGCCGAGTTTCACAGCGAGGTCGCGGTTGGTGCAAGTAAAGCGGATGCCACGACCACGCAGGCACACGAAGTCGTAGAGCGAGGCGAGCGCGCTGTCCCAAATGGCAGTCTGCGTCTCGCGATGGATCGCATGCAAGACGTCTTCAACACCGAAGGTCGCCGCGAGGGTGCCCGCTGGGGTGAAGAGCGTGATCTTGTCAGCTGCCGACACGCGTGAGCGCTGGACTTCACGAAGCGCCAGCATGCGTATGTCTTTCGGCGAGGAGCCGTTCGACAGTGCTCCTTCGATCGAGGCGAAGAACTTGTCGTTCGGCGCGTAGCGAGTGGGACGCGTGTTGGCCGCGGATCTCTTCGAGAAGAGCGGAGTCCAGAGAGGTCGACGGGCGGGAGCGGGGGGTGAGGTTGAGACATCTTGGCCAATCAGAACGCAGGAAATCGACACGTGGCGGAGATACTGGGTGCGGTTGGACAGCGACGAGGCAGCGGTGGGAGAGAGCGGGGAGCTTCGAACTTGGAGGGTGCAGTGTGATTGTCACTTGCGCACTTGGAGGTAAATTGGAAACTTTGGGGGTTCCTGGTGAAGGCGCCGCCTGCTATTTTAACTGATAGTAGTGATCGATTTTGCACGCACATGGCGCGGAAGGTCTGGTTCCGGTTTGTACGCGAGTATGGCAAGGCTGCCACTTCGACCGACCGCGCGATGCTTTCCGCTGAAAATGGTGATAAAGGCGACCGACACTGACGCTTTCCTATAAATAGGCGCAGCCAGGGCCAAGCCCATCGACAGTCTCCTCCGCAATATCAATGTATCCGAACTCTCTGTTCTGGGTGAAGACTGCGGCGTCGACGAAGAAATCGCGCGTATTACCCTCCCAAAAGATGTGTCATCTTGGAAACCCCAAGCGTGGCTCTTCGCCATTGCTACCCAGAGCTACTCGAACTGGTCTGAGGGACCCTTCCAAGTGAGAGAGGTCAGGATCTCGTGCTCTTCGGCAGCCCTGGCATTGCCAAAACGTTCTTCGGGTATGTACTCTTGCGCCACTTGATGCACATGAGAGAGGGACACGAAGACAGCAGCGATGACGCACCTACTGGAATCTACGAATGCGACTTGTTGAGTCAGCCCATCCTGGCCACCCGCGACCTCGTTGTTCGAGGCTCGCATAGCGATTTCGTCGACGTTCTTGCCAAGATTCACCACTTTTTACATTACCGATGTCGCGAAACCCGGGGTCGTTGCAGCGAAGACAATCCTGTTGGCGTACCGCAGTCATGTGAACTGGCACCAGTTTGCGAATACACACTGCTGCACGATCTGGCGCATGCCCGTGTGGTCGCAAGAGGAGATTCTGAATTGTGTCGGGTGGCGTCGACTATTTTGTTAAATAGGTTTTTTGTCAACTCGGCTTTTTTGTTGGGTCCCTTGACTTTTAGGGTTTATGTACCTTATTTAGGGTGTTTGGTTTAGGGTATTATGGTGTTTTTAGGTGACAACAACAAGGGTGTGCGCTTCCTAATTAAATTTCCTATTGTAAGGGCTTCCTCCTCCTATCTTTCAACCCGCCCCCTCTTTTTTCCCGTTGACCTGATTTTCTTCTTCTTTCGTCTGGCATTGCGCGCATTTCGGGAAGAGCGAGCGAACGAAGAGCGAGCGAAGAGCGCGTCCTGCTGCAACGAAGCGAGCGATGGCGGGCGGCGGCGGCGATGCGGACAGCGCAGAGCTGCAGAAGCTCAAGCAGAAGCTCGAGTCGGTGGCCTTCGGCCAAGAGGTGCTCACGCTCCACGAAGGATACGTGCCGCGCGGGCCCGAGACAGGCGGCTTTGAGCCCGACACCGCGAGCCGAGCCATCAGCTCGGGCGACGCGGCGGCCGACAAGGACGACTGGGAAGACACGGGCGTGCATGCAGACCGGTACTCGGGCGTGATCTACGCGGCACGCTTCTTTGTCACTCGTGTGGGCTTTCTGCGATCTGTCAAGCGGTGAGTGACGTGGTTGGTTGGTTGTGTGTATTGGTGTCATCTCTTGTTTCTTCCTTTCTGCATGAGCGCCCGTGACTTATCATGATGTTATTTGTGTGTGCGTGTTGTTGGATGTCTGAGCAGGATTATGGTGATCAGCAGCAACCACTTGACGATCGTGGACCCCTACACGGAAGAGGTGAAGGAGCGCTACGCGTTTGACAACATCAAGGAGATCACTGTGGCGACCGACAGCGGCGGCGGGCCGAATGTCGACAGATCGTTTACGATCTTCATCGGCAAGAACCTCAAAGAGACATACACGTGTCGCAATCGTCAGCACTTGCTGTCGGCGTACTACCAGCTGCGAGAGCGCGCGTCGTCGTTCCGCAAAGACGGGTTGGACATCGCTGCGAGTAGCCCAATGATCATGGGTGTTGGAGGACCGAGTGCGGTTGGGCTTGGATACGGCGGCGTTGGCGGAAATGGCCCCTTGGGATCTTCAACTGCCATTGGCGCCAATGCAAATGGAATGTACTTTGACAGTCTGTTCCAGCTCTGTGGGAAGACGTTTACGATGACCAAACTGAGCACAACGAGAAGCATGTTCGATAACCCGGTGAAGATCAACGTGCTGCTAGCTGTGCGGGCGTCAAGTCTCGACCGATTGGATCCAGAGAAGCGCTCGACGCTGTCGTCTATCTTGCTGATCGACATTGTCAAGATCCAGCGCGTCACGACGAACTCGAACGAACTGCTACTGTATTATGAAAACAACCGTGTGCACCGGTACTGGTGTGACAGTCGCGAGCCGTTTATTCAAGCGCTTGCGAACAACCTCCGCTCGTGGTTGAATGTGTCGCTCTTTGTCGAAGAGGTGTCGGATTCGTGTGAATTCGATGCGTTGACTTCCACTCGCGACATCCCGCAGCCAGTCTCTTTCGAAATTCCAGTGCTGAAAATGAGCAAGAACCGATCGAACAAGATGCAGCTACGCCTTCTCGGTCTCACTTCGTCTGCTGTGATTGAGCGCGATCCTGTAACGCGAAAGACGCTCGCCAGTCACACGCTGAGCGACATTTTCAACATCGTGATGTACCCGTCGTTCTCATCGTCGCTTGAAGATGCGGATTCGAAAGAGTCTGAAGGGACGTGCGGCAAGTTTGCGCTGGAGCTCAAGCATGGCCGAACGAGACGTTACGTGTGTCTGACCTCGACTGTGAGTCGCCGAGACAAAGAGGTTGGACTCGGTTTGCATCGGGTGACGTCGACCCATGAGCATGAGCTTCGTCAAATGTTGGGAGATATCGGGAGCGAGTACACCGTTCCAGATTGGCTCAAGGTCGCAGGTTCGACTACGTTGCTCAGTCCAAAGGAGTCGCGCAGCTTGTTTTTGAGTAACATGGTTGAGATGTGCCGCATGAACAAGCTCCATGTGTCGTGGTCAACGGAAGAGACCAAGATCGCGTGCAAAGAAGGCACGTGGGGAACGGAAGTACATCCAGAATGGGAAGACATCTTACTGCGTAAGCTTGTCGGCCTCAGCATGATTCCGAACCTCGTCACAAAAGAGACGCTGGATACCATCTTCCGTCAGTTGGAGCAGTTCAATCGCAACATTCCTCTTGGTGGACTTCGCCAACGCGATCGACGAGCTTTCGCCTCGCTCATGAAGATTCTAGAGAGCTTTAAAGAGTATTCGGTTGCGCAGCTGAATAGTCCGTCGAGCTCGGATTCGCCAATTCCGACAACGGAATTCCAAGTTGCTCTGCTGCTAGCGATCCAGCGGCTTCTTTGCACTCGCGGGGTCTTTGAAGAAATTCCAAGCTCTCAGTACAAGCACAGCGTGGAGATTATCATGGAGCTCCTTCATTCGCCGTCGGAGGAGGTCTGCTTTGCTGCTGCATGCGTGATCAAGTACATGGTGATCAACTACTCTGACACGAGGAGCATGAAGTCGGAAACCGCGAATCGACGCGCAATCTTCACAAAGTACCATGGACGACTGTTTGTGTCGCGTGCTTTCGACTTGTCGAAGAGCAATCGCGTGGGAAGAGCTCCGATTTATCAACCAAAGTGGGCGAAAAACAGCGGTCCAAAGCGCTTCTCGGTTTCCCAACAAACCCCATCAAATGTGAAGCGCAGCATGGCGAACGCGTTGTCGTATTCTCAGCTGGGATTAGATTACCTGGTGATCTCAATGGTGCTTCAAACGCTGGAAGTGTGCTTGTCAAGTGGGAAGAAGGCTACACCAGAGAGAGTCTCGAGGGAGTTGCTGCGTGCGATGCGTATTGACGAGTTCATGCGCCACCATGCGCTCTTCTTGTTTAATCGTTCGCTGAGTTTTTCGATTGCGAAATGCTCGTCGATTTTGGTGAAAATCCATGTGCTGGAACAACCGTCGGAGCTTGTGGAACTGATTCAAGACTTCGCGAGAAAGCATGGTGTATTGCTTTGGCAGTTGTATCTGTCGCTTTATGGGCAAGACAAAGCCCAGCGTCGTATTTCTTCGCAGCTGGTAGCGCTGCTTACCCACGAAAACCCGCGATCTTCCTACGTGATTCGCAACATCTTCCCGCATGCATTACTGGACGACATCCCCGTGAGTCTGCTGGAGTATGACGAGTTTGGACGCCACTTGCCGACAGCAGGTTCGGAATACTACCCAAACAGTAGTTCATCTTCAATCTCGCCACATAAGAATCAAGGCAACGGAAGTCGGGGCGACATCACGAATGCCACGGAAAGTGGACGAAGCAAAATGAGCTCCGGAATGAACACCCGTGCGCGACTTGTCAGAAACTCGAAGTGCGTGGTGCTGTTGCCTGAGTTTTTCGACCGACTGTGGAAAAGCTACACGACGAAAGACTTGGTGTGGGGTCCACCTGCGGTTGAAGAGCTCATCCGAAAGCTGGAGACTGAGGTCGCCGAACTTGATTTGTATCGCCTGAAGTACCAGTGCTTCTTGTACATGGACCCACTGGCGAGAGACAGTGAGGTTGAATGGGAGAGGACTCACCCCGGTGAGAACCAGTTCCAAAACCAACACCAAGACCAGCATATTCACTTTGCGCCGTTTCCGTTCGAGTTCTTCTTCAACAGCACCGAGAACCGCTTAGCTATCGAGATTGCGAAGAAAACCATTTCGTCGTCAAACAGGTTTACAAGATACATGCCGTTGTCTTTCTTGCTGAAGCCCGACACTTCTGACGATGGAGATAGTGATGATGGTGGCGACGGACCAGAGGGCTACGACAGCGACGATGCTTCAATCGATGAGCGAGCTCTATTAGCTGCGAGAAACAGTATTGCGCGCCGCGGAGATTTAGCAGCGACAAAACCAACAGATGCGAAGGCTGACGCAAACCAGAACGACGAGCGCGAGCGACGAATGAAGAAGAAGAAGAAGAAACGAGCCAAGAACGTTCCTCGCTGGTACGTCGCGTGGAACTCGAATGAGTTTTACATTGACTATGACTGCCTGGGGCATGAAATCAAGGTTGGAGCGTATTACCTGACCAACCTTCTGAACGACCGCGGAGTTCTGGTTGAAGACATTGATGGGGCGGACAGATTCATGACACTGCTCTATTACCGACTGCTCGCTGAAGAGAATGCAATGGACTTGCTCAGAGGTGACAGAAAATCACTCTCGTCATCTGCGTCTTCCCACACTGACCACCACAAGTCGGATATTCGTCTGTTGGTTCTGAAAGTGATGATTCAAGTGTACGAGCGTCACTTCAACCAGCTCAGCTCGCTGATTTTCCTGAACCACTTTTTGCGAGTGACCATGATGAAAGGAGAGACTGGGAACGAGAGACCGTGGCCGCTTGTTGTGCGAGGGAACATCATCCTGTTTCTCGATCGAGTGCTTTCAAGCGCGTTGAATGCGTCTCGGTTCTTGAGAGAGGAAGACAACCTCAAGATGGTGCTTGATCTGATTCATGAAGTGAAGCCGATCGTCCTGTCCGAAGGTCCAGACGGGTCGGAGAAAGAATACAACGTGGACGTCATTGGCGATGGACTCGACGACGCAGACTCATTTGAGCAAGACGATGACGATGACTACGAAGATGCGATTGACGACGACGAATCCTATGAAGAGGACGACCTGGAAGATGACATTGCAAGACAAACCATCGATGCGCTTGAGGAATCTGGTCTCGAAAGCTCAGCAGTTTCGAGCAGCGTCGACTCGCCAACCCACCACTTGGACCGCGAGCAAAGCTTTCTCGATGGCGACGAACAGAGCCGTTTCACTGTGGTCGCGGAACACTGCGGTACGATGAGTGGCTCGATGATCATGCAAACCTGCTTGAGTGTGCTCAGCAGGCTTGTCGACTGCCACACGTCGGAGGAAGAAGGGCATATGCACCAAGATGTGAAGTTTCCAAAATACGGACGTTTGACACACTTTGAAGGCTCTGGCGTTAGCCCGATCAGTCGCATCAAGCGCCGACTCTGCGAAGACGAGACTCTCCGCTTTTTGGTCGGACTTCTGGACTGCCCAAATCGTGTCGTGTTCAAGAAATGTCTGGGTTTGATTAAGCTTCTGGTTCGTCACAATGAGGCGATCATTCCGAGTCTCCACGCAACTGGATTGTTTTACTACCTACTCCGGTTCACTACGGATGTCGAAGAGATGGCAGTTGCAGCGCGATTGATGTCTCACATCCACCTTCGACAGTCACGCGTCCCACACCTCGTCGATGACAAGCAAGGCGGACAGAACAAGAAGGGCGTGTTTTCTCCTGATCCGCTGACCCGCATTTGCTTGAAAAGCTGGCTTGTTCGGTTGTTGCCAGTATCGATGGTTGCGCAGCTGCTTCGTCATGGTCCTCGTCGGTTTGCTCAGGCATTGTTCTCGGACTCGAACAACCCGGAGGTTGTCTGGAATGCGACCATGCGTGAACAAATGGTGACGTACATTGAAAAGTTCATGGTGCACCACACCGACTCGAATGGAATGTTTTACATTTCCAACGTGGAAGAGTCCGACCACGAAGCGTGCGTTGCGCTTATCCAGTACCCGAAAGAAGTGCATGCGCTGCAGTGCTATCAGTACTACCTCCAAAACTTGTTGGACGAGAAGAACTTCCCCGGATGGCCGATCAACGACGAAACAGCTTTCTTGTCTGCGCTGATGGATTCAATCAATCGCTGGAATCACCCTGAAATGCTGTTGACAACCCGCGGAGCCATGGCAAGCGAAGGACTCACCACAAAGCTGCTTTCGGTGTACGACGCTGTGCAGCTTCTTGATGCCACAGCGCTTTTGATTCGACGCTTCCCTGACTCTCCGAGCATCACGAACTTGAGCAACTTCGCGTACATTTTGGAGGCGCTGGAGAAATGCATTTTGGAACTGCGCGATGGAAAAGCGAGAAGCGCGAGAAGTATCCTTGACGTCAGTGGTGCGATCTCAAGAAAGAGTGCGTTCGTGAAGGCGTTCGGGAGCGCCATTCGAGTTATCAACCTCGCGGCCGCGCTTTCGGATGAGAACGCGCATGAGTGCAGCTCTGGCTTGGGACTGCGAGCGCTGTGCGGCTCCCTCCAGTTGCTTTTCCACAATCAAGAAGCTTTGCGCATGTTGAATGGCTTTGACTTGCAGGTCACTACTCACTGGGTCCTGGAAGCCCTTGTCAACGTTCTGAACCAGCCGAATGGACGCGTATCAGCTGCTGCCCAGTCACTGGATCTGCTTCCGTGCCTGACGCGATTCCTCGCCCAAGAAGACGATCGACTTGCAACCGATTTGTCGCTACAAATTGTGTATGAGATGGCGGGCAGCTCGGGCGAAATGGCGGAGGTTCTCCTGCTCCAGCTCGCGGAGCACGGCATCATCTGGTACTTGACGCTACTGCTGTTCAACTTTGTTCCTGGCCAAAGCAGCGACGATGATTCCCAGAAAATTGGCATCGGTGCTGCGAAAGCGCTTGAGCAGATCTTGAAGGCGTCCGCGAAAGAAGAGTCGATTGCGGTGTTCGTCAAGCGCATGCAGACTACGATTGAGAGCGTGTTCACGAGACCGCTGATTGACATTCTTCGCAACTCGGGACCAGAAACGTTTTTGAAGGTGCTGGTGAGCGAAGTGCGTCAGCCGCACGTGATGTGGACGGAGCGAATGCGCAAAGAGCTGATCAGCATCTCGCAGCGAGCGCTGCAGTTCCACGCGTCTTTGAACAGAAGCGGAAAAGAAGCGCATCGAGTGTTTGAGCTCCCATCGCACTTCATCTACGCTGCGCAGAAGGAAGAGTTGTGCTTGGCTGGCATTTACGTGAACTTCTACAACGAGAACCCGCAGAATGGGATCACGTCTCAAATCGCGGGAACCCAGAACCCAGTCCAAAGCGCAGAGGCGATCCCTGTTGCCGGAAAGAAGCCTCTGACGAAGAAAGCGCTTACGGCTGCCGCCGCAGCTGCTGTTGCTTCTGGCGACAACAAAAGTGTTCATGGTCATGTGATGCATGGTCTCCTGACGTCTTTGTCACACGACATTTCTGGCGTGCGCGCGCAGCCACAGGTCCTGGAGGCCGTTTTGCTGCACCGCTTGCTACCAATGGCGACAGCAATCCGCAATCTGATCCAGTACACGCCGGATATGGATGTTCAAGTGGTGCAGTCCGATGGAATCCTGGCGCTGTTGTTCATTCTCGACCACGAGGCTCAACCCCAGGGGTTCTCTTTCGCCTGTGCGCCGCTGCTGCAGCTTCGCTGCATTGAATGCCTGCACATGCTGTCATTCAGCGGCAAGTGCGTCGATTCGTTGGCGACGCTAGTGCCGCCTTTCATCAAAAGCGCGTTCCAGGTCGTGTATAAGAACTTGTCGAGAACGGAAGCGTCCACTGAAGGTCAGCTGGCTCGGATCACCCTCCAGTTGCTGGGCAATCTTTGCCTGATTCCAGCGTGTATCGACAATTTGGTAAAGGGCATGGACCCGACGAGTTTGTCCAGTTTGCTGCCGCACGTCTGGCTTGGCGATCCAAATGAGATGCAGTTGCTGCTGTGCCTGCACATGATCCCGTTGAAGCGTCACACTCAAGCAGCAACTCAGTTTGCAAAAGCGGCTGTGAGTTCCCAATTGGCGTCTTCGTTGCTGAATTTGTTGTCGACGTTGGTACCAAAGTCCAAGCTGGGCGAGAGTACGCTGACCAAGTCGTACGCTGCTCGCTTCCTCTCGGTGTTGTCATCGAATCCAGGCAGCGGCGGCGCAATCTCGAGCCTCCTGGTCGCCTCTCGAGTCTGGGAAACCCATGGCGACACCACGCAGGGGTCCTCGGAAGATCTGCGCCGACTGCTCGTCCAGCCTCATGCGCCAGCGCTGCTGAAGTCGGACCAAGCGAACCCGCAGAAGATCGGTTAAAAAGAAATGCGAACGACTGGGACGATGGTCAAGTAAGTGTGTATATGATAATGCTTGAGGGCTTGTTTTGTTTTTTTAAAAGTGGATAACATGAACGATGAAAACTATCAGCACGGAGGTCGGAAGACGCGATGAGCTTTAGAACGTTCAAGGCCGTCAGAAACAAACGCTCACTTGTGATGGTGCTTGTGCAGCCAGGCAAACCTGAACGTGTAATCAGCGCCTACAAATGGAAGAGACTATCAGCGAACACCAAGCTTACAAAAGCTATGATTGAGGAAGAGAAGGAAAGTAGGAGAGAAAGCACAAGAGGGACTCGCACCGAAATCCTCGAGAGACGACTGAACAATGTAGAGCACCCAGAGGACGAGCTTGGACTGCACCATTTTCCATTGGCTCTCGAGGACGAACGCGAGTTGGGCCAGCAGCGAGAAGCGCACTTTGTGGCGCAGTATCCAGTGCATCAGCGCGAACAAGACGAACTCGAGCAACGCATAGAGCTCCACATTCATGATCGTCGCCGCCAGTCTGTGATGATCCATGCGAGCGAGCTGCGAGTAGTACTCGTAGTTGGGCAGGTACGACATCGCTGCCAAGTACACACCTGGAAGCAGTAAAGTAAAGTGACAAGAACAACAAGCGGTGAGTCATCAGTCAGGTCTAAGTTCCCCCGTTCGGAAAGCATGGAGTGTGTGTCCACTCACTGTAGACCATGGGGATGATGACTTCAGTGTACTCGACCAGGATCAGAAACTCGGTGACGTGGAACAGTTTCATCGCCTGCTTGACGTGCGCAGGCTCGAGCTCGCTCTCGATCGTCGACTGCTGCAAAGTGTGACTTTCGTGGGGAGACTTCGCGCTGTTGATGTTGTTGCTTGGATGAGGTACCACCGAGCTGAGCGACACTTTTGATTTCTTCGCGTCAGGTGGTATCGACTGTGGAGTTTTCTTCGTGCTCAATTCGAAAACACGTCGTCCATCGTCGCCATCAATGGGGTGATCTTGTTGGCTGAAAGTTTCGCTTTGAAAAGATCTCGCAGTGATCCTGGCAGTGTGTTGCTGCTGCCAGTGTTGCCATCTTCAGACACGGAATGGGCAGGGCTCCTGGAGCTGTTGGTGCCGCTTAAGAACGAATTGAAGCCTTGTACACGCACCAGGTCGCCCTGCTTGACAATCGCGTTTCGCTCGACTATGTTTATCACGCGCTGGACGATTTGGTGTCGATGGAACCTTGGCATCAAGATCGCTGTGCTTGCCCATCGCTGTTGGCTCTGCTGCTGCTGCCGTTGCTCTGACGCTGATGTTGCGCGCAAATGGTCGATCTTGTCTCCTACTTCGTGGAGCTCGTTGATAATCCGTGTGACGTCGTAGATCGAGAAGCAGCCGATGAGACAATCGACGCTCAGCAATGCCAGACTCGTGTTGATCAACGACGAGTTCTGTAGACAGACCAAGACAAATAGCGCGTGGAAGACCTCGGCGTTGAAGATCACCACTTCGAGCTGGATGTCCTCGGCGTTACAGATGAACTTGCTGAGCGCGTTCTTGGACGTGAGCTTGATCACCTGGAGCACGATGGAGAACGCCGTCTGGTGAATCGACGTGAGCTTCGTAAACACGTAGCTGTACCCAGGGTAGATGATAAACATCGACATCTGCACCTAGAAGATGTTGAGGCAGTTCTCGACGTCACGCAGGACCTCTGGGTGCTCTTTGATAAATGGACCCCATGCCCACCTGAGCGACACCACGAGCAGCAAAGCCCACCCGGGCGAGGACGTGACCACCATGAACGGGATCGGAAACCCGATGACCAGCGCCGTCAAGTAGCTGCAGCCGAGGTCAGCCGTGCTCACGAACGCGATGGTCCCCAGAATCTGACCTTGTGTCATTGGGATCATGGGCATCGTGTGGTGGAACTGCTGTACGAACGAGAGTGTGAAGACCCACACGCCCACGTACGCGCGCAGCCAGAAGACGCGGTTGTTTCCAGCCCAGCGTACGGCGGCTCGAGCGGCAGTAAGTCGGCCAGGATGATCCCAACCAGGCACGGTAGCGGCGTGAGCAGGAATACCAACATCAAACGTACACGCGTCACAGACTGCGAGCAGCTCCGGAGCGCATGGAACCTCTCAACCGAGTAGTTGCCATGCAGCTCGACTTGGAAGGCTTCAATAACCGCGGTGAAATTTCGCCATTATGGCCACGAGGGCACTGCTAAAGTCCCTTTCGTTGCGCACACCGCAAAAAACTTTAAGTGAGAGACTGGCTGAGTGGCAGACAAGGAACTCTCCAGTGCTCCCTGACCAACGCATTCATGATTGTATTTCCGTCACGGCCAAGGACACAGTCAGTTCTTTCAGGTCCACGGATAGATTCTCCAAAAACGAACAGGAGGGAGCATGAAACAAAAACAAAAACACAAACGAGAACCAGGACTGCGACCCAAAAAGTACCCGTCCAGCATTCTCGACGAACAATTTTGTTCAACGCCAATTGAGAGCTTGTCCATTTCCGTTGCTGAGTGTATTCTTCTTCACCCGCTTTCTCAATTCTGCCGGGCTGGAAAGCACGAAAACGAACCTGAAAGCAAGCAGCAAATGGGTCTCGCTCGCCTCAAACCCGATCAGAAAGCGAACAATGCTTCGCGCACATACGCGGATGCAAACGCGAAGTAGTCGCGTTCAAAGTCAGGGTATGCAGTGCGTCCTCTGTCGGGTTCTCGTTCTCGTTGCCAAGACCAACCCGGAAACACAATTTTTTGAAGTCGTCCAGCTCGTACAAAAAGCAAGATTTGACAAAGGGGAAAGGAACTTTATAGGCCACAAAAACAATAAAATACCCAAAATAGGCCACCGATAATTTTAAAGAACAAAATGTGACTTTTTATCGGATTACACAAGTGAGCTAAAAATATCTACTTTTTGTCA
>JAASGK010000604.1:0-19845 GCA_023334195.1 Globisporangium emineosum
CTCCACTCGTACAGCACCACACCACCCTTCCCTCAGTGTAGAATAGGTGTAGAATAGCTTAACCACAAAAGGGCTGGCCCCTCTGGCAGATGAGAAAGTCCCACCCAACATAACAAGTTAGGTGCTTTTGCCCCCCACGGCTACCATCCATGGATATGATCATTCTGTGAGCGTGAGAAGTGTTTTCTAACACCAAGCCCATTCGATCACTTCAAGAATTGACTGAAGAGGTCCAAGAAAACTGTGTCCAAATCAAAATCCGATCATGTCGAAATATCGAAGTCATGTCAAAAAATCAATTTTGAGTGTGAATCAGAAAATGAGGCTTATTTAACGGATTCCCTGTTAAATTTAGAGCAACGCACAAACTAAAAACCGATTTTTACCGTGGGGTCATAAAAACAAATGAGCTTCCAACAAAGTGCAAGTGGAACTTCAACAAGAGCAAACAATGGCCACCCGCAACGAAGAGCCCGCCTGTCAGACGATGCCAGCGCCGCACCTACCGTCCCCGGACCGGACAGCCTGGAGCTGCTCACGAGCGCGCTGGTGGTGGTGCGCGCGGTCCCGCAGATCGCGCCATTGCCGCACGTCGTGGTCAGCGTGAGCACGTTCCTCGACTGCTGCGTCCACTTCCGAACGCTCGAGGATGCCGCCAAGACGAACGACCTGCGCCTGTTAAAGCGCCTCATCGCTGCGTCCAAGCGCCCAGCACCGAGCACGAGGCGCTATTCGCTCATCTTGTGTTTCCATATGTTTGATGCTGCGAAAGTGGCAGCGAAACGTGGTCACTATGAGGTGCTTAAGCTACTGCACCAAGTATACCTGCAACCGGTTGGCAATGACGAGATATTTGCGACCGTCGCGGGTCGTGAAGACCTCGATGTGATCCTTTGGCTGGAGGAGAATCTTGACCAAGATGGCGATTTGGAAGATACGGCCGAGGTGGCAATGGACAACCACCATTTCCACGTGCTGGAGTGGATCGAGGAGAACCGACCGTCTGCCTATCTACCCATCTCGATTGAATAGGCTATCACCAACAGCGAATTCGACGTCCCTCCAGCAGCTAAGCGACTGAGTCGTCGTGGACTCTCTCTCGGGCCCCCAACACCGTTGTGGAATGCGGCGACTTGGAGATGGTCAATTGGCTCGATGAGCATCCTGAGTTCTCACCGCTCGCGTTTGATCGAGCGGCTGGCGATGTACGCTAATCGGCAAGTTGAGGGAACGAACAGAGCGAACCTCGATGCTGCCAGGAATGGCCATCTCGAGGTCGTCACATTTCTCCACGAGCACCGCAGTGAAGGCTATACAACGAGGGCAATGGATGGCGCTGCAACGAATGGTCATTTCGAAGTGGTCAAGTTCCTTCACGAGCGTCGGCATGAAGGATGCACTGCAGATGCTATGAACTGGGCTGCAGCAAGAGGATTCTTAGAGATGGTCCAGTGGCTCCACGCGAACCGAAGCGAAGGCTGTACAACCTCTGCGATGGATGACGCCGCTGGAGATGGTCATCTCGAAATGGTCCAGTTTCTTCACGCGAATCGCACTGAAGGCTGCACGACCAACGCGATGGACAATGCAGCAGCCTGCGGGCATCTTGCCGTGGTGAAATGACTCCACGAGAATCGGTCCGAAGGCTGCACGAGAGCAGCGACAAGTCAAGCTATCAGTCGCGAACACCTGAAGGTCTTGGATTTTCTGTTGGTCCATCGACCGGAGGGGTATTCCGGGGAGGTTCCGGCTGACACGATTGCGAGCCTGCACTAGTTCACGAAAACCATCACAACAAGTGTGATGGACGAGATTCAAAGTGCTGTTGAAGGTTACGAGCGGGATGACATCCTCAAGTGGCTTGAAGACGTGGAAGAGATGACACCTCGAGGCGAGTAAGCGAAGGATACACACAAAATGAATGGAACATGTCAACAACAATGCCATGTAAGATGCTTTTTCAATTCATAATAAGGTAAATCGTCCATAAAATAACGACGTGTGAGCATACTTTCGCTTCCCGTGTGTACACTGACTGGTGCCATTTACAGACGCATGATCTTCGGGTTCGAGTTCTCTTTCCTGGTTTTCTCGGTAGAGACCGCTTGGTGGAGTGCAGCGAGCCAGCGTTCGTACTCGGCGTTCGACTCGGCGGCGATCAGCAACTTGCGCCCGCTCTCCGTGGTGACCTCGAGGCAAAACTTCTTGGTGCGCATCACGAGCACGTGGCATACCTTCAGTGTCTTGAGCAGTGGGCCGTTGTCGCTCTTGAAATACGACAACGTCGTGCCGTTCAGCGTGAAATAGCGTAGCTTCCAGTTTTTGATGGTGCTGCCTTCTTTGCGGAGCCAGCCGCTGCAGCCAGGAAGACTTTCGTCGAGGCTCACACGCCCCATGCCAACGTACGGCACGCCATCTTCGTATGACTCGTCACTGTCCAGCGAGCTTCCACGTCCGTACAGCATCTTCGAACTCTGCTGGGTGCCCAATGAGCTTCGCGACGGCTGCTGGTGCAATGAACCCTTGCGTTGTTGGACGGTGCCGCCGATGCTATGACGCGCACGTATTTCGGGGACAACTTCGTCGTCGTTATCGTCAAAATCGAATTCTTCGTCTGCCACTTCTTCAGCCTTCACCTGCGACCGCATTGACGCCTGCAGCACCTTGCACCACGCGATCATCTCTGCTTCGCTGCTTGCCGCGACATTCAGGATACGTCCATTCTGGAAACGCACGTCGATACAAAACGGACGCGCGTTCCCAAGTGTCACGTAGCTCACAAGCCCACAGCCCAATGGACTGTCACCGACGTTGCCCGAGTACGAAAGCTTCTTGCCTTCGAGCACAAAGTACCGGCGCTTCCAGGTCTTGAAGTTCTTCCCCTTTTTCATCAGCCAACCCTTGCCTGGCTCGATAAGATTCTCTGAGCTCGACTGGCGGCCCTCCTGGGAAGACAAGCTTCCTCGCTCGAGAGGGTTCGCGTTCTCCGTGATATCGGAAATGTGAATGAGCCACGAGCGGATTTCGTCCGGCGACTCGGTGGACACGCGCAGGACTCTTCCGGTTGTGAGGTAAATGTCCAAGCAGTTTGGGAATCCTGGGTTCACGGCAACTTGGTTGATAAACCCATTGCCCTTTGGCGCTTCGTTCAATTGTTCGTAGTACGTGATCGTTCGATCCTCGACGACGAAGAAGCGTCGCTTCCACGATTTCATGTGCTTGCCCTGCTTCTTGAGCCATCCGGTCTTCCGCACGCCGTTGCCATCGCCATCACCACTGCTACCGGACCCCGAGACGGCGGACGCCGTCGCTCCAATGCTGTTTGAGCGAGATCCCAGACTCATCCCACGACGCAGCATACCAACAGCACCGCCGCCACTGCCGCCACTTGCACCGCCCGATAGACTTGATCGCCCGCCAGCGGAGATGATCTCGATCGTCATGGGATCCTTGTCCAGGACGTTGCAGATCGCGTCGACCCAGATATCCACTTGCTCTTTTGTGTCCGCGCTCACGCTCAAGATGCGTCCGTTGTCAAGCTGGATCTCCATCGAGTTGGAGCCTTCCTCACCAAGCTGGATGTCGACCACCGAGCCCTCTCCCTTCGGGTTGTCACCAGGGTTCTCCTGGTACTGCAGTTGGAAGCCGGTGAGCGTGAAGAAGCGTCGCTTCCACGCGGTCGAGCGCTGGCCGCGCTTGTACAGCCAGCCCTCACACAAATTCGTCTCTGCGAACGTCTCACCAAGGAACGGGGTCTTTGGGTCCGCGTACGGGTCACTGAAGCACGGCGTCTTGCCGATGGCCTTTGCAATCGCGAGGTCCCACGCCTCAATGTCCGCGAACGAGTCGGCGGCGATGCGGAAAATGCGGTTGTTGTCGGAAAACACGTCGAGCGCGAACGGCTTTCCGGTCTGGTTGACGTTGTAGTCGTTCACGTTCGCCTCGCCGAGTGGCGCTTCACCGGCCTTGGCGTGATACTTGATCACGCGTCCCGAGAGCGTCATGTACCGTTTCTTCCACGTCTTGAAGTTTTGTCCTTCCTTGAACAGCCAGCCCTGCATGGTCACGGGCGCGCCGCCGCCCCCTTTCCCTCCCGCGCCATCCGCGCCATTCGCGCCATTGCCGCCATTGCCGCCGTTCTGCAGCATCTCCTTGATCTTGGCGTACCACTCGGCGCTCTCCTGGTTCGTCTCGACCTGGATCTTCATCGTCTGGTTCTTGAGCTCGCCCTTAATCAGTAGGCCGTTGCTGAACTCGGGCGTGAACTCGACCGCGACAATCTTGAGCCGCCCTTTCTCGTCGATGCCCTTGCCGCTGGGCGAGCGCTCGGCAAAGTAGATGAGCTCGCGGCCCTTGAGCACGAAGTAGCGGCGCTTCCACGACTTGATGATCGAGCCCTGCTTGGACGCCCAGCCCGCGTGGTCGCAGTACGAGTTCTTGGTCACGCGCGAGACCGCGATCACGTTGTTCGCCGTGCGGTGCAGCCGCTGCTGCATGGCGGTCGCCATTGTAGTGATGTGAAGCACGTACGCGCGGCGCTCTCCCTCTCTCTCTACGTGTGTACAGGAAAATAGCTCGGCTTGGGGTCGGCGTCTGCACTTCACGTGGCGGAATCGGTAATGAGTCGCTGGAAATACATGGAGAATAGCGCGGTAGAGTAATCGCGGTCCCTGATTCGGGAGGATAAACGTGCTTTGTGAGATAAATAAAGCTTGATTTGTTTGGCTCGGTTTTGCTATATTAGTGTCCCACATCCAATCAGGTGCAGGTTTAGTGTGAAGAGCGCTGAGACCAGCCAGATATCACTGTACCCTCCTTTCCATTTGACTGACTGGATTCAGAAAGTGACTGATTCTGGAAATGACTGGTTTGGTTTTCTGGTGAATTCAAAATAATAATGGTGTAATAATACAGAAAAAAGCGCATGTTTGAGGGCCACTGTTTTTGAGATCTCCAGCAAGAGTCGTGCGGCTCAAATAAGAGCTCGGTCCACGCTCAAAAGACGCGCCATCTCCAAGGTGGGGCTGGCATCATGCATGACACCCATGATATGATATCAAGCTCCCTTTCCAGCCACAAGAGCAGATTGGAAAAATAGCTTCAGCCAACTGAGTTGGAAAGGGAACTCGTGGAAAAACACAGATGCAATGGGTGAGTATCAGGCCACTGTGTCAGCGCAGGAAAGGAAAAGTGATTGGAAGCACCGACTTCAACCAAAAGCTTCTTTTCAACATGGCCTTGTTGGCTCTTTGCTTCCGAGTCCTTCGCGTCTCGTCTCGAGTTCTCATCGTCCAGCGGCACTGCGATGGCAATGGCGAGGACTTTGGTGTCGAGAAGAGGAGCCCTTCGACACACTCGCCACGCTACCAGCTTCTCTACGCGAGTGGCTGCCACTACTTCCATGGCACGATCGATCTGCCGGAAGGCATCGGCTCCGAGAGCCGAGGAGAGTCCCTATGGGACGTTCCCGCGACGGTAGGACCATCGTAGGACGACGTCTCGGGGGCAACAATGGGACCGGTTTTCCTAACAATCCTTGAATTAATATTCGAAGATTTTTTTCGAATTTTGAGAATTCAGACGATTTCGAAAATCTAAAAATGTGACCCAAATATATCTGAATATAAACCCCATTTTTGTGATCAACACCCACTGCTCGAGTCTAACTTTTAAGACTCGAGCGTTTTGATTGGTTTAACTCATGGAAACCAACGGCAAAAAGCAAAATGTTTGAGAACTCCTCTCTGGAGGAGAGGAGTTTCCACATCTTGAGCTCAACCTATGTCATGTCGTTGAACTGATACCATCAACCACAAATAGTCAGATTTTCTCAGTTTTCCTCAGGAAAAAATGTACAATATTAAGAAATCTGAGTATTCTGGGTTAAAAATTGTTTGTTTTGGGAACCAACCAAACTTAAAATTGGGCACCATTTTAACACTGAACCCAAGCAGACACAGCGAGTTTGCCATTTTCCAAAAAGAAGCAAATCAAGCAAGCAGGATTCCGATGCCTTCAGGAAAGCGGAATCCCATATTCCTGGTGCTCCCAGAGTTCGCACTCTAGGCCTACGACAATGCGTGTCGGAACGAGAGCGACAAATCGCCGCTGAAACAAGTCGTGAAGGACATGGTGAAGAGTCACCGATTGTCGACATCGGGTTCGGTGATGCTGAAGCGCTATGTTGACGAATTGTTTGCAGCGCGGGGAGCTGTGAAAGGCCAAGAAGAAGACGAGGCTAAGGCCAGTGAGGAGCGCTCGACGGTCTTCGACCTCGCGATTAGCCTGGGTGAGGAAGAAATCAGACAGCTCGGAGAGATCATCCTAGCGAGCAGCCACGCAGTGTCTCCCGGATCCAGCGTTCTGTCTAGTGACCCCACCGCTTATGAACAGCCTTCTCCGACCGACCTTGGGCGTGTGGTGGATCTACTCACTTTTCCTGACCCAAGGCACCCATGCAAAGTTCTGCTCGAGACTGGAGCGTGCTCGGACGACTGCCCCCACCCTCACTCCAACACTTCCATATTCAAGCTTGCCGATTACATCGACAAGGCTGAACACTCGCTGATGATATCCATGTACTGCATAAACTGTCAATATGTAAGTTTTTTGTACTTGATCTTATTTTCTGGTTGGCTTTGTGAACTCATTCTTACACACATGTGTTGCATTTGATCCTTGTTCTTGAGGTTACGGATGTGATCGTCGCGAAAGAAGCACGAGTGAAGATTCACGTGTTGGCTGACACAAAACTTTCACATCGCGAAAGTTCCAAGCTCGCGTACATTCGAGATGAGGTATGTATTCTCTTCCTTTTTGCTGCTCTAGCTCTCAACTTCTGAATTGAGCGATCGCTCGCTCAATTGTTATTCCTTATCCTACTATAGGGGGAAATCGAGATCAGAATTCGGCATCCTTCTATGCACAACAAGTTCCTAGTGGTTGACAACAGGATCGTGATTGCTGGATCTGTGAATATCTCCGTGAACGCAGTGTGCACCAACGACGAGATGATGTTTGTCTGTGTTGGACGTCGAATTGCTGCGCGCTCTCTCTTCAGGCTTGGGTGCTTATGGCGTGACTCGTACGGTCTCCTGTACAAACAAGTTCCCCCAAGAAAGGTCGCGGTGAAGCGAAAGTCGAAAGTATCGTCGGTACCCAAGGTGCCGAAACAGAAACGGAGGAAAGGAGACTTGGCCGTGGCGTCACAGATGACAAAGAATGGAGACTTGGCGACACAGACGAGCGAAACTGAGAGATCCCCATCATTTATAGCGCGTGGATGCGAGTGCACAACCAAGAACATCGACACCTTCAAACTATGGTTGCATAAATGTAATGATGCAGACAACGAACGGAGACATGCTGTCGCAGACGAGTGAAACTGAGAGGACCCCATTACCTATAGCGCGTGGATGCGAGTGAGCCCCACCCCCAGCCAGCGAGCATTGGAAATTGTCAATTGTTCAATTTCCCCAAGAGCGCGCAACTCACCAAGCAAGCGAACAGACAGACGCACTGCAAGCATGCGAGCTGCTGCATCACACAAGCCATTGCTGCATCCCCGTGCCCTTGGTATGTACGTACGCCTCATCTTGCTCTTGTAGCTTTTGCTGAACTGCAGGTGGCATGTGAACTCCTTTTTTTATTCTCAGCCCGTCTGACTCTGTGTATGAGTTCGTCATCGCCCTCGTGTTCGTGATGCTCCATAAGATCTCTCTTCAACTGTGGCGACTCCGAACGAAAGATCGGGATCTGCGCGGGCGATCCTATACCGTGGCACGGTCCAGAAGCTCGTCGATCGCTCGACCGCTCGAACGCAAACAAAAATAACGCCAGTTGGCTGACAGCCAGTCCCAGAGCGGAGCTCATCAGCGAGGCATCCCTGTGTCGCGCTTTGCTCGCCGCATTTTCCCAATCGCCACAGATCCGGAGCGCGGCCGCACATGCGCGCATTCCACTTTGCGTGGCTCTCATTCTTCATCGCGTTCTTCGGCTGGTTCTCGATCCCGCCGCTCATGCCGACGATCAAGAGAGAGCTGCAGCTCACGAGCGACCAGGTCTCCAACTTCAACATCGCCTCGGTGGCGAACACGATCATCGGGCGTGTGGCCACGGGTCCACTATGGGATCGCTACGGTCCGCGAACCGTGCAGGCAGTGCTTCTGGTGCTGGGCTCAATCCTTGTTGGATCTGCGGCGCTGGTTACCAACCACAACGCGTTCATCATCGTGCGGTTCTTCATCGGGTTCGTGGGCTGCTCGTTCATCGCGACCACTTACTGGACTTCCGTCATGTTCTGCACTGAGATCATCGGATGCGCGAACTCACTCGCCGCTGGCTGGGGCAACCTGGGTGCTGGCGTGACGTACTTGATCACGCCCTTGATCTACGACCTGTTTACAATCCACGCGACAGTCTCGGACGACACTAGTTGGCGACTCACGCTGATCTTGCCGGCGATCTCCATGCCCAGACAAAAGCAAATCAAAACATCCCAAGTTGGGGGTCGCGACAGAGAGTCTCCGCTGCTGGGTCCACAGTCACGAACCAGCACTGTGCCACTCGCACACAAGCCCAAGAACAACCAAAGCCTCCCAGGACCCACGACCAGCAGCATAGCCTCGGTCTCCCCCATCGGCGTCATGAACAGCAGCAGCACTCGCCCTCCGCCCACGCTGCAGGACTGGGTGCACGCCACGAACAAGGGCATGCGGCAGTTCCTGAGTCACTGGTGGCACGGCACGAGCCTCAGCAGTAGCTCCAAAGCCTCCAGCTCACCGGCACCGACGATAATCGCTGCGATCTGCGCGCGCGACACGGAGGACCTCCCGCTCGAGAGCGGTGGCGGCGCGTCCTCGAGCCAGTTCTGCTACACGTGCTACGGCTCGGACGCCGGCAACGACGGCGAGGACGACGACGAAGAGCTCCAGCTGGAGCTGCTCAAGCAGCTCGCGGCGAACGAGACGGACCCGCCGGCCTCGGGCTCCTCGCGGGCGTCGTACTTCATGTATTCGTCGCAAAAGTCCGGCTCAGCCGCTGCGTGAATGCAGAGCGGTCGTAGAATTGGCATGGAAGCAGCAGTCAGTCAGTCAGTCAGTCGAATGGAAAGGTATACACTAACAACAACCCAAGTGCGTGTGTAAATATATAAGAAAGCCAATCCCCAACAATCCAATCCAGACCGGAGTGCTGCCTTGTTGCTAGAGACAGAGCCACCTGCGGAATGCGCTGCAGAGCGCCTTCATCTCGAAAAAGCGCTTCGCCATGGCGTACTTCCCGTCGCGTTCCCGCACTTGCGCGGCCTGACGAGCGCAAATTTCGTTCGCGCGAGTGCTCAAAAGGCGCTCGATCCTCACAAACCGCGCCATGATTCTCCTTCGCTGGGTGAGAAAGTTGGTTCTCCACCGGCGCCAGACGCGAGCCAGTGAAGCGCGCCTGCGAAGCTGCTGGGCTGCTGTGAATTGGGGTTTGCCGCCAGGGTAGAGCAGGAAGTAGAGCAAGCGGCGAATGTGGTGCTGGATCACGTGCGCGTGGACCGCCTCACGAGCGAGCAGCGCGACGCGACTTTGCTTATGGGCTGACCTCTGGTGCGTTTGTTGGTGTGGGTGAGCCTGTTGTGCGATCACCGCGCTCTTGCTTGGCCTGGCGTGCTTCTTTTGTTTCTCGAGGCTTTGGCTCAACCCTCCCACAGTCTCACTATCCTCACTCGCGACTTGGGCTCTACGAGGAGCTGTCTCCGAGGCGAGCCACACCTGCAGTGGTTCAGCTGGCCCGCTGTTGATGAATCTGGTCGTGAGCGCATCGAGGTCGCTACAGATCCGCTGGTGCTCCTGGCGCACACTCGAGTCGATCACGCGGACTTCGTGGGTGAGAACGTGCAGATCGTCGTCCAAGTCGGCGCAGAGATCCAGCAGGAGCTTGAGGTACGGAGGTTTGGTCTCAGTAGGTGAAGCGCTTCTTGAGGCTACTACTGCGTTAGATCCTGGCTTTCTGCGGGTGGCGAATCGTAGATCAACTCCGTGAGTTCTTCGCACAGCAGCTTGATCACCACCAGTCGCCTGCGATGGTTCTTTGTGTGAAGCGCTGGGAGTAGCAGGAGCAACAACAGCAGCAGCACCTGCCGCACTCGCCTTGCGCTCGGAGAAGCGTTGCTTAGCGCGCGTGAGAGCGGGGAACACAGCGGAGATCTCGCTGTCACCGCCCCTGAGCGCATCACCCTCCATCCGGGTCAAAACGTGCGAACCAACCCAACCAATCACGTTACAAGCAGCGCTTTCGGGGCGACGCCTTTTGCTTTGGCTCTGATATCTTTCCACGGATCTCGAGGCATCCCGAGGCATTTCTTCCACGGCGGATGGACGACATTAGTGGCTGGCACCTCAACGCGAGACCCTCCTGCTGCTCTGCGTCACTGGGAGTACATTGAAGGAGGCGCAGGGCTCGACAAGCAAGACAATCAGCGCTTCTTCGTTCACAAATAGTACTTACAGCTTCACTTACCTACATCCAACTCTCCCTTACTTTGCCAACAACTCGAACGACGAGCTCCCCGATCTCCGCGCAGGGTTCTCTCTCCATCTCGCAGGCTTCGTCAGCGCGACAGCCTCGCTCGTCTTGACGGCGCAGCAGCCGCTTAAATAAAAACAAAATTTCTCACAAGAACAGGATCAGCCAAAAATTCTCACTGCCAAACGGGTTGATCTTGCGGATGAACTCGGCAAAGCGCATAGGCTCGAGTTCTCGTGCCAGGGCGTCAGCCGCCGCTCCAGCATCCTTGCCACTCGCGATATTAGCCGCTGCAGCAGTTCCAGCACTTGCAGTCGCAGCGATCTCTCCATCTGCAGCCTTCGCATCACTCTCCTCCTCAGCAGCAGTTGCTCCACCGGTAGCGGTCACAACGACACCTTCAGCAACTGCACAAGCATCCACAGGACTACCCACCGACGTCGTTTTCGCCGGTGTCGTCGTCGTCGTCTGTAGAGTATTGTCTGTTTCAAAGCTGCTCGCCAGCGCGATTTTCTCAATCAGCAACTCCTCTTCTTCTTCTTCGTCGTCATCGTCGTCATCATGGCCATCTTCGCCATCTTCATCGTCCGCAGCATCCGTATCTATGTCGAGCGGCAGAATCATGTCTTCGCCATCATTGATGGCGAAACACGCACAACCAAAGTTCGACGAGCTTCTCGCGGCAAAATAATTTTATTTTAAAAAAATGTCAAGTCAATCCAAGCGACCAAAAATAATCAGGATTCTCTTGAAAGTGGAACCCTGTATTTTCGTGATTTTACTCAAACCTATGTCTACAATATGTAATATACAGAACTAATCACCCACAACCTCTTTCAAAGCTTGGGACTTTAGAAATGGTTGTGGGTTATTGTGCATTTAAAATAGTGTGGGTTATTGGGTGTTGTGAATGGAATTGGGTGATTGATCTGGGCTTTTCAGATTGAGCGTTGCAGGCTTCAAATATTACAGATATGCACATCGATTGGAGAGCAAAAGGGGAGAGAGAAAGAAAGTCAAAGATCTATCCAAAGCCAAAAAGCGATCGATCACTTCGACCATCTGCATCTATCCAGCCATCCTATCTGCCAAGACGTCATGGACTTCATCGAAGGAGAGCAGAACGCGTACCCAGAGCTCGCCGCGCGCTACCAGGCGCTCAAGGACCTGCACGTGCGCAAGTGAGTTGCGGTCGTCCGATTCAGCCGAAGACGCTCGATGCTATCTATCTCGTTGGGGTGGAGCACGCCTTCCTCTATGGATCTTTCTGTGTATGGTGCTGGCGATGCTAACGTGTCCTATGTGTCTATGTGTGCGCTCGCAGGTTGTACCATGAGCTGACGGGCGAGCTGGAGGCGTTCGTGAAGGACCCGTCGACGCGAAAGCAGCCGTACAACCAGGCCAAGGTGCGTTTGTTTTGGCTGTGCTGTGCTGGATCTATCAGCCTGCTTTGCTTTTGCTCACTCGTATTCTATTTCTCTTTGTGGTGTGTACGCATCAATAGCTCTACAAGGAGTTTATCAAGACGTTCCAGGACAAGCTGAACCAGGTGCGCTTGGTGATCATCGCGACGGAGATCAGCGCCCAGCACGAGAGCCCGGCGCAGGCGCAGGAGTTCATGGAGCTCATCGCGGCGCAGCCGAGCGTCAAAGCGAACCACGAGGCCGCGCTGCTCTGCACGATGCAGATCGTGAAGCTCAAGCTGCTCCGCGGACCGGAGTTCCAGCCAGAGGTCAAGACTGTGCTCGACGAGTTCAAGCCCGCGGTCGAAGCGCTCGTCGGCGCCGAGCCGGTCGTCCACGCCGCGTACTACCGCGTGGCGTGCGCGTACTACGGCGCGGTCGGCCCCGCGGACAAGTTTTACAAGAACGCGCTCATGTTTCTGGCGTACACGCAGTACGAAGACATCCCGGAGAAGGAGCGTTTTGACTTTGCGGTAGACATCAGCATCGCGGCGCTGACGGGCGACGGCGTCTTCAACTTCGGCGAAGTGATCGCGACGCCGATCCTCAAGGCACTCGAAGGCACGAGCAAGCAGTGGCTCTCGGACTTGCTGCACGCGTTCAACCGCGGCGACATTGACCAGTTCAACGACATTGTGGGCAAGAACCAGAGCGAGTTCAACGCGCAGCCGGCGCTGAGCAGCAAGAAGGACTACGTGAAGGAGAAGGTCGCGCTGCTCGCGCTCATGGTGCTGGTGTTCCAGCGCCCGTCCCACGAGCGGAATATCGCGTTTGTCGAGATCGCGGAAGCCACGCGGCTGCCAATCGCGCAGATCGAGTGGCTTGTCATGCGCGCACTCTCGTGCAAGCTCATCAAGGGCTCGATCGACCAGGTGGACGAGATCGTGCGCGTCTCGTGGGTGCAGCCGCGCGTGCTCGACAACTCGCAGCTCAAAGAGCTGATCAACCGCCTCGACGGCTGGGAGAAGAAGGTCAACTCGACGCTCCTGTACGTCGAGGAGCAGACGCCGGAGCTGTTCCAGTAAGTTCGAAGACTCCACGACTCAAGCGAGATAGCGAGAGAGTGAGGGAATGAAAGGTAATACAAGCGTGCAGGTACGCCCCACAGAAAGAATAAAACAAGCGTTTGATATCCCTCTTTGCTGTGTCTATTCCCAAGTCTCTACAGTCGTTGAATGCCTGGCTATCGATGTTCTAGCATTGATTAATCGTACCACCGACACGTCTTCTTGCCGTGGACAACGTGGTGGTGGTTGGCATCTAGACTCGCGTGTTTCTCGGGCGTAGGCTTGTCGTAGATTTTCAGTCGCTCCTCGGATTCATCCGACCACCACGGTGTGCGGTAGAGCTGCAAAGTGAAGTGACAGGTGGGTTTGTTAGTCGTGCGTGTGTGGGAGGAGCTCATTATCAAGAGGAATTCAAGACGGCGGACGTACCGGACTGGAGCCCTGGACGGAGATCGAAAGCGTGGCGCGCGAGTCTTCGTTGTTGCGGATTTGCTGCAGGATTTTCTGATAGTGCAGATCACAGAAATTGGTTGTGAAACAACATCAACGCAAGATACTCAAAACAATTTCAAACAACGGTTCAACGCTCTTTCGTACTGCGTTGTGCGCGAGCGCCTGCTGCTTGCGAGTCGCCACGCGCGCGTGATACCGTCGGTCGAGCGCGTCCTGGTCGCGAAGGATCTCCTTGCGGATTGAACTCTCGTCGGCTCGGCGGCCGCTCGACTCACTGAGATGCTGCTGAATCTGGTCGAGATGCGACTTCTTGAGATTCAAGAGCGCTTTCTTCTTCTCGGCTTGCAGAAACTGCCAGAGTTGGCGCAAGAAAACAGATAGGAAGCTGAGCAAAATCGTTGTAATGGTGAAGTCAAGGGCGGTAAACCGAAGATGAGGCAGTCTCGTACTTCTTCCCGCTGGTGGGCACGCATCCGGTACTTGAGGTCTCCGTGCGCATTTTCAAGCATCTCTTCGATGTCACTCTTCACAAACGAACTTGTCAGTTAACAAATAAATCTGGAGGCTCCAAGTACTTAATCATGCTAAGACCCACCCACCTGTATACTCTCGAGTTCGTTCGGATCCACGTGATCTCGAAATTGGTGCATGCAGCACTCCAGTAGCTGCTCGCGCTTTCCAAGGAAGACCTAATACGAACCATTGTCAATACAACGGGTAAATAATATTTCCAGTCTACCACGACGGATACAGAACTCACCTCCATAGCCTGCGGCGCCGAGAGGATCGCGAGTTTGTCGAAGAAGCTCTTCGACATGGTCGTGACCGTATTCTGTCGCCGGTCGAGCTCCATGGCGCTCAAGTGAGCCTCCCGCATCTGGTTGCGCTTCCAGAGCAGGAACTCCTGGCGGTCCTGGTCTGCGAGCGCCAGCTGCGCCTGCTCCCACTCCATGTGTTCCACCAGCACTTTCTCGTCGAGTTTGCGCTCTTTCTTGAGCTGTTGCTTCGCTTTCATCTTGTTTGCAAAGTAGGAAACAAAGGTGAGAGGTAAGACGCGTTTATGGATATTCGATAGGATAGGATTGCACTGATAATATACCTGCTCGAACTGGAAGCTCTTGACCTCAATCGCTTTCTCTCGAGCCTGGTTGAGCTCCATTTCCTCGGCTTTCTTGGACCTAGACGTAGCAGATTCCATACAAATTTCGTCACAGAAGACTCCTCAACAAGGACCGAGTAAAAAATCGGATACGAAGACGTACAGCGCTGTCTCCATGGCGATCTGCTGCTGAACAGCGTTATTGTTCCCATGCGAGCCTCGCTGGGGTTTCAGGACAACCACCGCCACCGCTGATGATGACGCCGAAGTATCGGCAGAGGACGCTCCTACGTAGTTTGCAAATGAGCCCGTAGGTCGAACTTGGCTCTGCTGCTTGCTCTGCATCCCCGCACTCTCGTTCGCAACATCCACACTTGGATCGCGAAAGTCGTGGAACCCCTTGCGCTCAGTCTCGATCAATCTCCTCGTGGTCTTGAGCGGCGACAGGAACGCAGCAGGGGCGAGCTTCTTGGTTGAGACCGCAGGTGACACCCCAGTCGCACTGGAATTGTTGTTGGTGTTGACAGCCCCTGATCGTCCAAGAAGCTGTTGTTGTTTGGTAGTATCGGGCAAAGACGGCAAGCTCTGGGCAGTTCGCAATGAGTTTCTAGGGCGGGAAGTCGCGTGTGCTTATAAGGTTTGGTATCAATTCGTGTCTAGGTAGCAATTCAAGAACACGGATTCAAACCTGGGCGTCCTGCTCTCCTCACGCTCCAGTAAGTGCAGCAGCCGTCTCCGTCGGTGCTCGGTCTGGCATCTGCACATTATAACCAAATGAGGGTTGGCGTCGCACTGACTGGGGCTTCATGGCTAAAGTCCTACTTCCATCTAGTTTACGAACCTGACTTGGTTGCTAATAGTGGGGCTGCTCGTGGTGTCTATGACCTGCATCACTCACGGACGAGCGATCCTAACACGCTCTTCTCAATCGACGAAAGCCTGGCGGGCAGCTGCGGTGATGACACGCGAGTCAGCCGCCAGAGCCACAACAAGAGAGCGTCTGGTGCTCATATTAATAGGCAGTGAGGTAGGCTCTCACGAATCCGCTTTTATTCTCAGCGTGCCAAAGAGTTGAGAGTGGAACTAAGATTCATCCTTGCTACTTTAGTATCAGAATGAAGGCAAGAAGAAAATCGCAAAACTGATTGATTTGATTAGTTTCAAAATTGTTGCTACTGCATGAGAGCGCAAGATCTACTTCCGATGGCGGATCTTGGCTGGGCTCATGCGGCGCTGAATGAGTGGCTCTTGCTCTGGTAGTAGTTAAAGTAAATACTGGACACTCACGACAGGTGGTGGCTGACATGGGGGCTCTGAGACTGGGACATCGAGGGTCGCTTGGCGGGAGGTGGAGGTGGTGGGAGGCTGCGACTAACTTCGTTCGTTAGGCAGCGTGATGGTGGTGATCTGGTGGGTTTCTTGGTTGGTGTTGTTGGTTGGCTGGCTTGGGTCTTGGAGGCTCTCTTGTCGAGGGCCAGCACTTTGGATTTAATTTACTTCAAACTTGGACAGATACGGATAAACGAGAAGACGTTGGTTGGTCTTCGTCTCAGTTGAAGATGGATTCGCTCGGACGCGCCGACGTGGAGGTCGGCGACAGCGTCGGGAACGCGCAGTGTGCGGAGAAGAACACGGGCATGCGATGGGAGATCACCGGCTGTGGGGCCGCGCGCGCTTCGCTCTCGAGCTGCTGCTGTTTGAGCGTCGCGTTCATGCGCGCGCTGCTGAGCGACGGAGTCCGGGAGCCCGAGGAGGAGGAAGTAGATTCCGAGCCGCAGAAGAAGAGGAACTGAGGGCGCTCGACGACCGAGCTGGTTCTGAACTCGCGCGAAGGCTCGACCAGCGTGCGCGACGCGGTCGTGCTCATGTGCTGGGAACTGGAACTGCTGCTGCTGGTGGTGGTGGTCTTCTCTTCGAGCACGGCGATGAACGGGTTGGCGATGGGACGGAGCATGCTCGGACGCACGCCCGAGGAGCCGCGCGAGCGACGGAAGAGGCCGCCGAGGCCGATCGCACGCATAAAACCACGCATATTGTTTAGAGTTTGCTGTGGGGGAGACTGGGAGATACTCTGAAGCTGTCGAGTTGGGTTGTGAGACGAACGAATAGAAGCGATAGAGAGAGAGATGTAAAGAGCAGTTATGGGTGGACTGTGTATGTGAACTGACTGGATGGATGGACGGCCTCATGGGGCGGAAGTGTGAATGGGTATCCTATAGAGGAGAACTCGCTCGATTGCCAGCTGGGTCAAGAAAAGCCACAGTTGACCATGCACTTTGTATCGGCCAAATCCAAATGGTGGGAGAATGTACTGTACTATATGGACTGAGTGATCTTTCTTCCAGTTCGAAGCAGCATTGGTATGTGAAGATGGATGGATTGCCCTTTTTCAGGCCAGTTCAGTCAGGTGCAGGTGATGGAGAGCGAGACAATTGGTGGTGCTGAAATCTCCTGTCCACAATAATTCCTCCCTATTGTAATACATGTTTAATATAAATATATATTTCGGTATTTTGGTTTTAATTTTGTTGATTGTGAACCTTTTGAAAATAATGGTTTATAAAACCTGCTGAGAAAATGAAATTTTAATTGAAATGTGTTAAACAGGTTTCAACAATTTCAACAATTTCAACAATTGGGAGAACAGCCATCGATCTGGATCAGCTATCACCAGCCCTCATTTTACATTCCATGCACGCGCGTTGGCTCACATTTCCATTTCCGACACGTGCAGATAGAGTCACCACAGACTGACAGACATGCGCCGTCAAAGACAGTTCCGCCCAATACTATACACTTGTCACCGCACTGCTGTTGTGCAGACGCGATCTCCATTTGAACACGCTCAAAGTGGCCACTTGCCGTCTTGTCCAGTTGCTATTCAGTGGCTGTGTGGGTGTGTGCTAATGCAAACAGGCGCACGTGCTGTCGCTCTTTCCTCGTCGCGACATGTCGGATGCCTGTATTTATTTGTCCTGCAGCTGAATCACATACAGTGTTTCTTTCTATCGATAAGTAACAGAGCGAGGAACGCCTCCAGGTCCACTTCAGTCCTGTTCACCCTTCCTTCAACGACCAGCCCGTGCACCACGACCTGCCATGCGTTTGCAAAAACGGGTGGCGAGGCGCCACTGGCGACAGCATGTTTCCAAAGCAACGCTCAATGAAATGCAGCTCATTGGTGTTCCTCCCCACCACATGAACACGATGTCCTTCTTTCTGAGAGGGAGGCTCTACGTACTCATTAGCCGGAAAACAAAACAGAGAACAAGGAAAACCAATATAATCGCTCATAACCATCACCTTCCATCCTCAATCGATCAACACGGTATTACGAAAGTTTAGCTGCAAGCACCTGCCAGCAGCTGTGCATCTCTCTCCGTTCGGCTCTTTGTCTGTCTCGCTCGCTCGATCGGTCCTGTTTTCCCCCTGATGATCAAAGCTGCCGACAGCGCTCATTCGGAATATCCGCGCGGCGTCTCTGCCCCATGAAGACGCCACAGCAAGTAGAACACGTTTCTTGACAACAACAAAAATATCATATTTGGAGGTTGGTTGATAGGCGAGAGCGACCTGCGCTGCTGGGAGTGTCGCGTTGAACGCTCTGCTTCGACCTCGTCTGTCTCGCACTCGGTGCGTGTCTCGCATTCTGCACCGACGAGCACCGCTTTCATCCCACAAAGTTCTCTCGTTCCCGTCGTCGGCACCACCATCTCTCGCCCTTCTTCATTCACTTCACGTTCACGCTTCTCTTATCTGCACCAGACGGGTGGAAAATCGACACCGGTCGTGTTCATTTCGTTCGTTCGTTTCGACCTAAATCGTGTCAGTGCCCTTTCCTTTCACTGGGTTCACGTTGATGAACATTGGCGCGCGCGTGCTCGCCATGCGCATCGGTTGCCGCTTCTCTCGGGGCTTGGGTCGCGGCAGCATTGGCACGGCGTTGCGCGGCGAGAAGAACACGGGGATGTTGTGCGAGATCTTGGGTGTCGCGACGAGCGACGCGCGCTCCTCGTGCACGGCTTCTTCGTCATAGTCGGACAGCGCAGTGGAACTCGAGAAGCTGAACGCACCGCCCTCGCCGCGGCCGTTGTCGGACTTTGGGGTGTCGTAGCCGCAGTAGAACATGAAGTCGGTCTTCTTGATCGCCGCCTCGTACTCCTTCTCGTACGTCTCGCCATCAAAGCTCTCTGTGGACGACACGTTCGTGTTCAGTCCGCCCGAGTACCTGTCTGCGCGGTCGGCGGTCTGCGACTGGGACGACTGTGAGTTGGGCGAGTTGAAGCGCGGGCGCTGCGAGAACTCGACCTCGAGTGCGTCCGAGTGGGTCTTGCGCACTTTGTAGCTGCTGCTCTTGAACGGCTTGGCGAAGGCGCCCTTGATGCATTGCCAGCAACCGCGCGTCGTGGTCATAGCAAGTACAGTAGTTGGTATGCAGGTATTCAAACTCGAATCGAATCGAATCGGGCAGGAGCAAGTCGCGCGGGGCACGATGCTACAGGAAGACGAGTGGACACGGCTGCGCTGCAAAATGGGACGCGTGCGTACGGACGGCGGACCTGTCGACCTGTAGAGCTGTGATAGAGCGGCGGCAACTGCCTTGGCTGGTCTGGTATCTCGCGCAGACGCGAGATGTGCTTTACGTCGAACGCAAAGACTTGGAATCTGAATCTGAATGAGAGAGAGCGCGCGCGCGCCAAAGGCGTGGGTGTGTGGTACAATATTATACGTCCGTACGCTCGGCCTGTGTGGCGATGTGTCGCCTGGAGACGGTGGCGATGGCGATACATTTATCGTTTGTATTGGCGAAAGCGTGAGCACGCGGTGGAATAAATGCTTTGCGTGAGTGCCACTGCCATAAAACCGACTGAGCGGGTACCGTCTGGACTGGCTTTCTGTCCCACTGCCCGATTTTTGGCACGGGCTAATGCCACAGATCTGTCATGTGGTAGGTCTGACTAGATCAAATTAGAGAGGAAGAGTCAGAAGATTTGGGACTCGCTCATTTTATAATGGCTTCTGTTGTGCTGACTGACTCGATTCGAAGCAGAAAAAAATGTATCCATATCATAATCAAAGAGCTCAAATTCATTTGAGAACGGAGCTCTTGGGGTAGCTACTTTGAATATGGAGTGGCAACATTGCGATAGACGCTTCAATTTACAATAGCCAATCACTGCGAAGTGTTCGCGTGGAGCCACTTGAACTGGAAGCTGTAGTCGGCGCCAAAGTGCTCCAGCGACGACTGCACCGTGAGCACCACCCACAAGATCAGCTTCGACTGCACCATCTGCCACTGTGTCTCCAGCACGAA
>JAASGK010000605.1:0-19804 GCA_023334195.1 Globisporangium emineosum
CCCCCCCCCCCCCACACACACACACACACAAACGCCTTTCCCACGTTGGGCGTTCACTGTTCCCTTATCAAAAGCGTCCATTTCAAGTGGACGCTTGGCCAAAGTGCATGAAGAGTTCCACATTCCTTGGATACTTCAGACTTCTTTATTAAATTGAACTGTGGGTATAGATATGAAACCCGCCTCCATCCAGTAATCCTTCGAAACTAAACTATTGAATTGTGCTGCTTGAATGTCCCTGTCCGCGCGCGCGTCTCAATCTCCTGGCCCTTGAGCTGCATGACCTTGGACGCCGTGGCCGCGAGCTTCGTCATGGCCGCGTACTGCGATGCCGTGAGCTCGTGGGTCTTCATGTCGAGGCAGCAGACCGAGCCGACGATCGTGTTGTCCACGCTCACGATCGGGAACCCGCAGTAGAACTTGGCGCCGAGGTGCTTGACCGGGATGTAGTTCTGGAAGCGCACGTCCGCCTCCGGGTGCGGCACCACAAGCGGCTTGGTGTCCAGGATCGTATGCGTGCAGAACGCGTGCGAGCGCTCCAGCTCGAGCTTCTGCAGGTCCTCCAGGTTCGCGCCGAGCACGAGCTGCGAGCCCTCGGTGATCACGGTGATGAGGCTCGCGTAGCAGTCCAGTTCGCGCGCTGCCAGCGACGCGATGATGTTGAACTCGTCCGCGTTGCCGATCTTGTTGATGTGGTTGCGCTCGATCGTGTCGAGGCGCTCGGCCTCGTTCTCCGCGATCGGCCAGTGCGGAACCGCCTCCGCCGGGATCTCCGGGACGTCGATGCCGTAGTTGCGCGCCTTGGCGTTCGCCAGTACGCACTGGTCCAGCGGAATCTCCTCGACCTTGAGGTACGCGTCGAGCGCGGCATGGTACTCGTTCTCGGTACTCGCGTCCGTGAGCTTGCTCTCGAGCGAGAACGACGAGCTACCAGCGCGCGCTTTCTCGGTCTCGTGGCCCACGAGGTGCTTGATCACGGACTTGACCGACTTCTTCTTCGACTCGGACGCGGACCGCAGCGCGTCCTGCAGGAACGTCGCCATGGTTGCAGACGGGGACGGGAGGTTCGGCGGGTTCGGCAGGATCTGCGGCGCGCCGAGCGTGCGCGGTGAGACCTGCGAGTAGTCGCAGCACTCGACACACTCGAGGCAGCGGCTGCACACGCGCATGGACGTGACCTCGGCCGACCGGGTCTCGACGTTCTGGATCGTCCAGTCCTTGTCGCACACAAAATAGCCGCAGAGGTAGCAGCGCTTCTTCTTCGAGAACAGGTGTAGGCTCTTGGTGCAGCACACACAGCGCGTGTTCTTCGCGACAAACGCCACGCGGTCCGCGAACGTCTGCGCGCCGAGCCGGCGTCTTCGCACGACATTCGGCAGCTGCGTGGCACCCTTGGCGAGGAACGTCAGGCGCGACTTCATCATGTTCGAGCTCGACTTGCCCTTCATGCCGCCGTTGATGTCGTTGTACTGGCCGTAGAAGAGCACGCGCATGATGTTCTCGTTCGGCACTTTCTCGACGAGGTAGCCCGCGGTGACGTCGTGCATGTCGTCGACGCGGTCGCGGTCGCTCGCCTTGCCCATGCGCAGCTCGTCCTCGTGCATGGAGCTGATCGTGATCGCGAAGCCGTCGCCGCTGTTGTTGCCCGCGCCCTTGCGCTTGAAGTGCTCGAGGTAGCACCACTGCTCGTTCTTGCAGAGGATGTTGGAGCGCACGAACGTGCTGGTCTTGACACTGAGTTGCTCGTCTGCCTCTTGCTGTTGGGTGTTGGCCACGGCGCCTTCAGCGGCAGCGGGCACGACGTGCACGCTCGAGCCATAAATAAAGTCCTTCTTGTAGAGCCCGCGCATGGCTGTGTTGTAGTCACTCTCGCTCGCCGACTTGAGGATGCCGACGAGCTCCGAGACGCTGCAGCGGATCTCGCCCGCCGAGAGCACTTCGTGCGCCGTGCTGCGCACAATCGCCGGGTGCTTGCTGTTCTCGACCTGGCGCTGGAAGAGCGTGAACTTGTTGTTGCTCGCCTTCCACTTCCACTGGCTCACTGAGAGGTCCGTGAGCGCACGGAAGTCGATCGACGCGCTCGTGTCGCTCGCGCGCTTCCAGAGCTCCTCGTCGTGCAGCAGCACGCGCGCGCACTCGGGGCCGTGCACGTGGCCCTTGCCCGACATGGTCGAGTAGCTGCGGCAGATCATGGTCGTGCGCGCCGTCGGTGGTGCTGGTACTGTCGCCGGGCGGTGGAGCCCTGAATTCATTGCGGCCGCATCGAAGCTCACGGTCGAGGCGACGTTGGCCACGTCCGAGTCGGCGTGGCACGTCTTGTCCAGCGGCGACGCTTGTCGCAATTGCACAGGCATGTCTGATTGGTTGTGAGTTGACTATCGATTGACTGGAGTGCTGGTGGGCCTGGATGACGAGCAGGCGTAGTTCGATTCGGGTGCTCGCTAGTGAGATGGAAAGTGAGCGAGGAGCTCTTTGGAAAACAAGGAGGACGCGAAGGAAGCCGGTAAACGGGACAGGATCGGGATTGGAGGGACAGGACAGGACAGGCTCACGCACTCAAAGGCCTCTGCCTGTGTTCGCAGGCGTTCGCCGACCGCCGGCTGGCTCTGACGGCGACACAGACGGTGGTGATGGTGGATACAAACGACACATCAATGACAGAGAGACCCCTTTTCTCTCTCTGAGACTCGCGCCAACTATTTGAACGAAGGTTCAAACCCAGATCGCGTCAGACTGATAAAAACTCCTGGTCACTCCTTTTGGGGCAGCGTGTAAGGGCTTTTTGAGTCCAGCGGTCCACATCTTTTACTTTCTCCACTGAACACACGCGTGTGTGTGCGTGGTGCCATTCGATTGCGACTGGCGTGATGAAGACTTCGTCCACGCTTCCTTGCCTCGAGCGTCCTCTGGTCAAACGTGTCGGCGAGCCTGTCGCCACAGCCGATCTAATGAGAGAGCTCCTCATAAGCAGAAGCGCAGGCAAATACCATTTCTCCCTCGTTCACAGAGGTATTATATTATATAACAACTGGTTTACGAGTGAGTGGACGTGCCGAGCGAGTGTGTTGCATGGAGATTGCTGAGCATCCAAGGATTATGCGCCCCATCCCGACTTTTTTTAACAAAAAATGGGGGATGTGTTGGCATGGAACACCACCGAAGGAATTTGGAATTGGACGACTCCACATTTTTTCGTTGGCCCTGCTGCTGCTTGTGGGAAAAGCAGTGTGGGCTCCCACAACGACTTGAGTGGTCAGCAATGAATTCAGTTCGAGTGGGTGGCTGTGCTGCTGAAATGCTTTTGCACGCGAGTGACCCCATTGTCAATGCGAAGGGGTCTTTGGACTTCAGTCCAAAGGTCAATAAAAGTACACTTTACATGTGTTGGAGGCGGTCGCAAGTGATGCGATACACGCTTAATATTTGCATATCAATCAGCAGCGCAGACGACTCAAAGGGGTCATTGCGCCCACTGTTTTGATAGTGCGTTTCACGACTGATGGATGTCTCCACCTGCTAAGAAAGTCCATGCCGAAAGGCATCAACAAAGTGCTCCCCTCCAATGTAAAGCTGCCGCGGACAGGAATGCAGAAGCTGCGGTGAAATACTAATGAAAAACGACCCGCAGGCTTTGTGGGCAGCTGCATCTTGGTGGTGAAGAGCAAACGCGAGAGCAAAAGCGGACTCGAAGCTGGTCAACAGATCGGAACAGACGAGTGTGCTCTGGTGGCGTGGAGCCGAATGATTCGACTGAGAGCGATTACGGCCGAGTGTGTGGAGAGAGACGCCTGCAGCCATGCCAGGAGAGAGTGAGAGAGCGCGGAAGAGAGCGCAAGACAAGCAGAGTGTGTTTTAAAGACACAGGCGATGGGGAAGCATACGGTAAGGAAATGCTGTGAACGCAGTGAGCGAGTCGCAGGCCAAAGGAGCTGCTCCTCGTAATAGAAATCGTCCACAAGCCCCCTCCTCGCCTGTCGCTCTCTCTCTGTTGAACAGTGCCCTTTTATGTGCACACCCGCGAGACTTTGTATGAAATTGACACGCAAGGTATAGAGAAAGGTCAAAAGCTCCACTTGTGATACAGAACAGCCCCACGGAACACCAGCATCAAAGCTTCTTTTGATTCTTCAGCATCCTGATGCCGATACGAAATGCTAATGTCAACGCTTTCTCCAGCTGCCCCGGCGTTCGGCTGCTCGGTCGCATCTCCTCCGTGAACACCTCTCCAGGGGCTTCGCTACACCACTTTTGACCCTCGGCAGCACTGTACAGTACTGTATTGGTACAAACACAACGCTCGCAGTGCGGGGGTTCACACTGTAACCAACCGCTTCCCAGTTCATTTCTCACGAGAGCTCCAAATACGCTTGCACCGGACTTTTCTTCCTTCATTAACATCGAAATCGCACAGAAAACTTTCAACCTGGACACGATGACGGGTGTTGCAGTTGCGATGGCGAAAGATCCGCTGTACCGCCACCGCAGGAGTGGATGAATCTTACGAGGTTTGAAAAACTATAGCACATATTATTGTAGCGCGATGGTCTTCTACAACATGTATACGGATAGGGGGGGGGCAATGCACACACACTCACACTTTCACAGTTCTACGTGCATGCGAATATCTGAAATGATGGCTTCGCAATGCTTAGTGAGTGTCTGTATTGTAAAGGCCAAATGTGTGGTCCATCCGCCTCGCCAGCTCACATGGCTCAACATTCACTTCAAAACACAGCATCAGCAGCGTGGAACACGGTCATACTGTATGAATCAGAAAACGCAACTCTGGAAGAAAAAATATCGCACGTGGCGACACGCTTGAATGCAAAACGAACACGCCGCCGGGGTTCTCCACAAGTACGTACTATCAGTCTCCCAATGCATCTATCTGAATGCGTTGGACGCACAGGACAAATCCTCAATCTCGCAATACAGCATGCTCATATTTATATTCCAACTTGACGCCGTGAAAGGATACCAAAAATGTCCACCTCATCCCCACTATCCACTACTCACTATATATACTGATCGGTCCATCATCACTGACCCACGCCCTTGAGCCTCCCTTACGAGCTCACGGCGGCAGCGGCTTCCTGGCTCTTGAGGCGCACGACCTTGGACGCGGTCTCGGCGAGGCGCTTCATGGTCGCGTACTGGGACTGCGAGAGGTCGTGGGTCTTGGTGTCCAAGCAGCAGACCGTGCCCACGACGGCGTTCGTGGTGTCCATGATCGGGAACCCGCAGTAGAACTTGATGTTGTTCTGCTTGAGCGGCCAGATGTTGGCGAACCGCACGTCGGCCTCCGGGTGCAGCACGAGCAGCGGCTTGGAGTCCATGACCGTGTGCTGGCAGAACGTGTGGTTGCGCGGAAGCTCAACCAGGCGGAACGCGTCGAGGTTGGAGGCCAGGATCATCTGCGACTTCTGGCCCACGATCGTCACGAGGCTCGCCATGCAGTTGAGCTCCCGCGCCGCCAACGTGCAGATGATGTTGAGCTCGTCGGCGTTGGCGATGCCCATCAAGTTGCCCTTCTCGATCACGCTCAGGCGTCTCGCCTCGTTCTCTGGGGTCGGGGCGTCCGGCACCATGGTCTTCGGGTCCTCCGCCGGTTTGAGCGGGTACGCGCGGCTCTCGTTGTTCGCGAGTACACAGTTCTCGAGCGGAACGGGAGTGACCTGGAAGTACTTGTCAAGCGCCGAGATGTACTCCTTCTCGTCGCTCGTGTCGCTCAGGATCACCGGCACGACCGGGCTCTCTTCGCTTAGCCGCTGCTCCTCGTTGACCAGGTGTTTGATCACAAGCTTGACGGACTCCTTCTTGAGCTCGGTCGAGTTGCGCAGTGCGTCCTGCAGGAACGTCGCGAGTCCCGCACCGGGCTTGCTGGCGTTGTCCCGATCTGGCTGGACGCTCGCCTTGCCGAGGCTCTGGGGCGTCACTTCCGCGTACTCGCAGCACTCGACCGACTCGAGACAGCGGATGCAGGCGCGGATGGACGTGACATGGCCATGACGAGTCTCCATCTTCTGGATCGACCAATCCTTGTCGCAGACAAAGTAGCCACACAGGTAGCAGCGCTTCTTCTTCGAGAGCAGGTGCAGGATCTTGGTGCAGCAGATGCAGCGCGAGTTCTTAGCTGCGAACGCCGTGCGGTCCGCGAGCTTCTGTACGCCCAGGCGGCGGCGACGCACCACTTCCGGGAGCTTGTTCACGCCCTTTGCGAGCGCCATGATGCGGGACTTGGTCATGTGCACCGACGCGTTACCCTTGATGACGGCGTTGTCGCCGCTGAAGCTGCTATGGAAGAGCACGCGCACCGACCTGGTCGACGGGATCCTTTCCACCGAGTACCCGGCGACCAGGTCGTGGAGCTGGTCCACACGCCCCAAGTTGTGCTGCTTGACCTTGCCGACCGCGAGCTCCTTCTCCAGCAGCGAGCTTAGCGTGACCGTGAACGCGTCCTTGGTCTTGTCGCGCTGGAAATACTCGAGGAAGCACCACTGTTCGTTGCGCACAAAGATGTTGGAGCGCACGAACGAGCTCGTCTTGACGCTGAGCTGCTCCATCGGCACGTTGCTGCTCGTGGTGCTACCGTTTTCAATCGGCTCCTCGGGCTGCGACGGCGTCGGCGCGACGTGCACGATCGAGCCATAGATAAAATCCTTCTTGTACAGGCCGTTCATGACCGCGTTGTAGTCGATCTCCGAGGACGACCGGAGAATGTGCGCGATCTCCTCGATGCTGCAGTGGATTTCGCCAGCCGCAAGCACCTGGTGAGACGTGGTCGACGCGCTGGAAGAAGATGAGGACGATGGTGAGGCCTCGATATCGCGCGTGAAGAGTGTGAAGTCGTTCTTGCTGTCCTTCCACTTCCAGTGGCATTTCGAGAGGTCCGTGAGCTTCTGGAAGTCAACCTGGGTCTTCGCGTCCAGCGCGCGCTGCAGGAGCTGGCCGTCGTTGATCAGCACTTTTCCTCCGGAAGGTCCGATGATCGGCCCATCGAAGCTCAGCGATGACGACGACATGGACAGCGAGCTCTCGGACGCGTCGCGGTCGAAGCTGAGTGTCGAGCGGCTGCCAGTCGTCAAGTTGCTGCCGGGGCGAGAGGGTTTCGTCGGCGGTGGGACACCTTCGAACGTGTCGCGTCTGGATTCCGTGCTGGGCATGGGAGACTGAGGTAGGCTAGTAAGAGTACAAGTACAATTGATGATGCCTTGGTAGAAAACTACTGAGGATTGCTCGACTGGTGGTGGCGAAGCGGACGCAAGCGTGCTCGGGTTGGGCAGCTCGGTGGCGAATTGGGAAGTGAGAGAGAGGAGGAAAGGCTGATAGTGTAAGGAACCTCGGGAACGAGAGGAGAGGGGTGGGGTCATTGTCTCGTCAGTCAGTCTGGTCATCTGTTCTTTTGAGAGAGGACTGGCGCCAGTGGTGGTGGTGGCGGCGGCGTTTGACAACACATGGAGGCAGGCAGGCGCGGCTGACACTGACAGAAGGCGAGAGACGTCCGCTCGATCAGCAGCGGATCAGAACGTCGAGGACTCTGGAATGACATAAAAGCCGCCAGGTGCTTGGCTTTTTTTACATTGGAATCCCTGGAAAAGCTCCAATGCCCAGCTGTTTGGTATTTGATTGTGCGGAACATATCGTACCTACCGGATAAGAGAAAGCCGCGCAACCCGAGCACTATGGTGAAAACTTCAAGGAGGGAGGATTCAGATCGGATTCCGCAGTGAGGATGAGCGTTAAATAGGTTTAAGGCATCGATTTTTGGAGGAGGCCTTCCGTATATCCAGGGATAACGTTTTAGCAGCTTGTGACCAACAGGTCTTCGATATCGACGTCTGTGCTCCACCCATCCCCCCCGAAAAGAACTCGAGAGTTCTTACGAATTCCGATTTTGCGGCTCGATATAGCTGATACTTCAAATTACTGCGTAACTCGAAAGATTAGTATTTTCCCATCGCGTTTTGCTCGCGATCATTCCAAGTCCATAACTTCAGTTTTTTAAGAGATACACCATGGTGTCTCGCGACTTTGGAGGAAAAGGATCCTTCCTTTTTTTCGCGACATCATTCGTGCTCTCTAATGGACTGGCGCGAGAGAAAGGGAGCGAATGAAGCTTTGATCGATCGGATTGCATAGAGCAGAGCAGCGCGAGCTATGGCTATGGAAGGATCTCTGTGATCGAGCGAGTGGTCAAGTGTGGTGTCGTTGTCGCTGCTGTTGACGCGCATGCTGGACCACATTTCGTTCGCTCAATGGGGCGTTTGGATTGTCTATCAGATGTGCGCATGTGCACGAGCGAGTCATGTGGATCTGGATATGTCCAACCAACCAACACAGGACACGGGATGAATCCCGACTGAGTCAGTTTTACAGTGTCGCTGAATTGTGGGCGAGCGTCGTCCGCACGAGTGTACAGGAGGCAGGCGACAACTGCGTGCAATTGAACGAGCGATTGTTTGTCTGGTGATGATTGAGTGAGTCAAGTGGCGAGCTCAGAATCTCATGCAAAAGCCGACAAGATCTTGACACAAGGCAGCCAGCTGGACCGAAAACTCTATGCACATGTTGGTCTCATATGTCAGCGTACAGTATCAATAGCTACCTAGCTTCGTGTTTGCCAGTTCGTCAAACTCACACACAAACAGCCAAGGCGCGCTCATTTACAGTCATTTCACCAAGCGACGAGTTGCGAGTGGCTCGAGTTGCGCGTTGGTCGCTCCACCAGTGATCAGTCATTCCTCCTATGTACCAACAATGGATCGGCCAATCCGCCAATAGATCAGTGAACTTTTCGTCAGCGACTGGGCCTATAGTAAATGTTGTTTTTCTGTCTGGTGCAGTTCTTATTCAGTACTGAAGTACAGTATGCGGAAGGCTCACGTGACTTGCGTGCAGGTATGTGAGTTCAAGAAAAGTGGGTGCTGCCTCATCATTACGCCAGGCAGCCAGCTCACTTTCCAGACTCCATACCAAAGAGCTGGAAGGGGATTGCGCTCGCTCGACACGTGACTTGCGCGGATGCTGAGCGAAATGAGCAAGTCCAAATACAGAACGATTGATTGGATATGACCCAATGCACTTCAGTGTTTGGTCTCATCCTCATCTGGTTTCAGTGCTTCTCCAATCGAAACGACTGGAAAAACAGCACTTTCCATATCAAATTTCGAGTATCCTGGACAAGGAAAAGCAAGATTCGAGGTGACACCAACCTCCAAACTGCCTCAGATCTCAACTTGAAAGTGGAAATGCTTTGCATCCATCGCCACTTCACAACAGAAATGTAATGCAATCCCGAAGCACAATCAAAACCCAGGACTTGTGAAGAAACCATATATGTCGTTTGCTTGTTGTTCTACTTGACGTGCTGGCATTTCAGTCGCCGCTAACGCGGACTGCGACTCGGCGGCTCCTCTTGGCGGTCTTGGCGGTCAAGCACATCCAAACAGAACTCCGACACGCGTGCATCCACCAGGAGCCTTTGGATCAGCTGGCGCACTTGGAAGTCGGACGACGTGATGCACGCGCAGAGCGCAGGGAAGAGCTCCAGGACGCGGCGAGGGCTCATTCCGACTTCCGAGGAGCTCACCAGCAGGATCACCACGCGCTCGCGAGCTGCCGTGAACGCTTCTTCTTCCTCTGTAGTTGTTGTTGTTGTTACAGTACCTTCGGTGGTCGAGTTTGTCGTAGATATGGCGCCTCGCGCGTTTTCCAGTGATGCGAACGCATGCAGCGCGGTCGAGCTGCAGTTGACGAGCTTCAGCTGTGCCAGTTTGGACAGGTCGTCGTCTCCTTTCTGGATGCTCAGCGTCGCCAGCTGACGCACGCAGCACTTGATAAACTGCTTGTTGTGCCGTGTCGCGTCGACCCCCGAGCAGAGCAGTCCCATGAGTTCGCTCGAGAACTCGGTGTACTGGTGTCCTGCCTCGTCCTTGATCTCGCTGTTGTTGGTGAGCAACGCGATCACGCTATCGACCATGCACTCGAGCACACTCAGCACCAGCACCTCGTCTTCCTCGTTCTGCACGTACGATGGCAGAGTGCCACTTCCGGGTTTCAGAAACAGGTTGATCGTTGCGAGCAGCGGTTGCCAGCACGATTGCTTCAAACGCACGGCTGCAAGACCGTGCGACACCAGCACGAGCAGCACCCGTAGCGCGTGCTTCCAGAGCTGGGACGCCGCTTTCTGGGACGCAGACTGCGGTTTGCTCGGCGACGGCGATGACTCTGTGTTCCCCTCTGCCTGGTCTTTGCTCTCTGCTTTCAAGAACGGCTGGATGCAAAACAGTACTTCCAAAAACCGCTCGCCTCTAGCTTCAGAGAATACACTCGCGTAGAGCTTTGCGAGCGACGTGAGCGCGTGGCGCGTGAAGAACACCAAATTGAGCGTCGATGACATTGTCACGTACTTGACGAGCTGGTCCAGCAGCTTTGTGTGTACCTCCGGGTGGCTCGAAAACGAGCCGCACTCTTCAAACGCATTGAGCACGCGCGACTGCAAACTGTTGGTCGTGATGTTGGCGATCGTCGCTTTCCCGCCTTCGATGTCGCTGCGCAGCACGTGGCGCATGAGCAGCACCTCAAAGAGATCGAGCAGTCGCCCAACATTGTGCACTTCCTTGAACTCGTGGTCCTTCGCCTGTGTGTACAGCGTCACGAGCACCGACACGACTGCGCTCGCGATCTCCTGCTCTTCGTCTTCTTTCCACACCACCGCTGCAGTCGAATTGGTAGGCGTGCATCGGTCATTACAGAGCCGCAGCAGCTGATTGAACGCATCTTCCCACAGCACTGGGTCGCGGAACAGCGGAGACACAGTATGCGGTCGCTTGGAGCCTGGAGGCGGCGTCGCGGCTGCAGTTGATGAGCCATTCGATGATGCGGCGACCAACGCGCCACCAACGACGCGCATCCCAGCCCCAGCTCGTACTGGTTGCGATTGCGCGATCTGGTCAAAGTCACCCGAGGACGAGACCTGCAAGAGCGTCTGCAGAGTGTTCACAGACGCAAGCACCACCTCTTTCGACATGCCACTCTCGGCATTGTGCGCCACGTGCTTGAGCAACTGGCGCCACACACCCGAGAACCACGCTGCGTGCGCCAAGAGGTACTGCCAGTTCGTCTGCAGCACGCGGCTGATGCCCGTGAGCATGAGCACGCGCGACTCGTCCCACTGCTTCTCGACATTGTCGCGCGAGTGGTGCATCACATACCCACCACCGCCACCACCTGAAGACTTGGTGCTCTCTGCAGTCGGCGGATTGGAGACTTTGCCCTGGTTCAGCTTACCTGCTAGTGGGAGCACGGTCTCGTCGATAAACATCTGCCACTCTTTCAGCTCAAACTGCGCCCCGTAGGTGACCGCAGTGCCAAAGAGCGTGTTGATCGCCGAGTTGCGCACTTCTGTGCGGTCGTCGAGCGCGACATACGAGAGTTCGCCGAAAGCGCAGATCCAGTGCGCGCCACCACTACCACCTTGCTGTTGCTGCTGCGTGCGAGCTTTTTGTTTGCCAATGATGTCGGCGACGCTCCAGAGCTCGTTCACGGCAGTCAGACTGATGTTCACGTCCTTTGCGCAGCACGCGAACCGCCCGATGCACTTGACACAGTTTGGCAGGTACTCCTTTGGGATCGCCACGAGCAAATCATCCACGATCACGCGCAGACACTTGAATGCGATCACCTGGGTCTTCGCATCGCCGATCTCACCGGCTTCCTGGATCGCGCCGAGCACGAGGGGCCAGCCAGTGTTCACCAAATGACCACATGCATTCAGCAAATCCAGGATCCCCACCAACGTGCGGTCTTTCATATCGGACCGCATGAGCTTGGACAATGGCACGAAGAGCTCTTGCTGGTCGAATACATGCGGCAACGGCGGGTTCTCACGCGCGTACGCCTCGATCTCTGCAAGATTGCCCTGACTCGGCGCTTTCGACGTCGGCGACAGACTGTTGACTGCGTTCGTGAGGGCGTTCTGCATCAGCTGGAGGATGTTGTCGGTCGTAAACACTTGAAACTGGTGCAATTGAGGGAATTGCGCTGAAGACGAAGACGAAGACGAATGCTGCGGTGGAACGCACGTGCTCATGAGCACGAGTTCCTTCATGACCTCTTCAAAGCACCGCTTGCTGCTCGACGCGAGCTGCGTCAGCATGCGGAGCGCAAAGCACGGCATGAAAGCACCAGAGCCTGTGAGCCCCACGCCGAGGTAGTTCTGGTAAATTTTCATGTGGTGGCTGTTCGGTAGCGCAGGTAGATCTGCAGCAGTGCCACCTGTACCATTTGATCCACCACTGGCAAGAGAACCAGATCCCAAGGCTGCAGCAGCAGATCTGTTAAAGCTCGAGTCTTCGCGAACTGGAAGTGGCAAGCCGACTTGGTCCCAGCAAACCTTTCGCACAGCACCGAGCAGCTTGCGCAGCGCACTGCTGCTGAGCTTGAGCGCGTCGCGGAAGAACTCGACGATCGAGTTGCCGAGCATCACGAGCTGCTGTTCAACATCCTCGTCCTCGACCCGGAACGCGCTGATGCGGTAGTTCTTGGTCGGGATCTTGTTCTGCCCGCCCTTCAGTTTCGAGTCTGTGAGTCCGACGACAATCTCAAACCCCTCGAGAAGCGCGCACCACTCGAGCTCGGTCAGTTCTTCTTCCATGATGTGCGCGGCACCAAAGAGCGCCTTCATCGCGTGCACTTCCCGCCACGTGATGATCACGATGCAGCTCTCGCCTTCATCGCCTACAGCATCATCTAGTTGATCGACCGAACCTGCACTCGAGGATCCGATGGACACCGCTTTCGTGTTGCTCTTGATACTGTCCGGCAATGGGAACGAGAACGCACATAACGCTTTCAAACAGGAGATCACCACGTCGTCCATCTTCTTGGAGCTCTCCTCCAGCGAACTCTGGCTTTCCACGTTCGAGCGCAGACGCGACGCGATCGTTGCCAGCACATGGTACGACTTGAGTGACATGGTGATGAGCTCTACCTCTCGACAATGGCGCATCATGCAGTTCGACGAGTTGATCACGTACGGCGCGATCGTGCTCACGCACTTGTTGGAGAGCGCATCGCTCTGTACGGGATCGTCGGTGGTTCTCGAGAGATCAAATATCGACGCGACCAGGTTGCTCTGACACGTGAGCGCGACGCGGATCGCACTGAAGAACTGCTGCAGCGCCGGTGTGTCCTGTTCATTCAGCAGCTCAAGCCCCGAGCGCGGCGACGCAAGCGAATCGTTCCCAAACGACCGGAAGTCCACAGGCGGCGACGTCGTGATCACCGACGAAATCGTCCGCGAGATGTTCAGCACGATCGGATCTGGATACTGCGTGATCGCCGCGACCATGCTCGGCTCGAGGCACACGCGGTTGAGCACTTCGAGTGAGAGCAGGACGGGCCACGTGACAAAGCTCACATTCCCATTGACCCCACCCGAGGCACCACCACTGGACGCGTTGAGATGGTGCGAGCTTGAGCTTGAATGACTCAGAAAAGTTTTCACGTCCTGGGCTGTGATCTTCGCGTGACTGGGCGACTTGGAGCTCCCCGGTAGGTAGTACGCGCCGGTGGCGACAATCTCGAGCAGCCCGCGAACGATTACTGTGCACTCGTCGACCAAGATGTCGCTAAAGTTGCAGAGCACGATGCTTGCGAGGCGCATGACGCGCACCAGCAGCGGAAAGAACGGACCGGCGGAGTTGTTGCTACTGCTGCTGTTGCTCGAGTTGCTGGACGACCCGAGCGTGAGCCCACTCGACCCGCTGGACGTGGAATGCTTATCGACGCAGCCCATTTCGAGCGCGGTCTGGATCAGCGAGCACACGTGCTGCTTGAGCACGGCGTTGAACTCGGGGTCGTCTCGGAAGAGCCGGTGGTGGCTGCTGAGGATCGTCTCGAGCAGCTCGACGCCCAACGCCGCGCTCATCGGGGACGTCGCCGTGCGCTTGAGCCACACGCCGCTCTCTTCGCGACTCATGAAACAGAGCTCCTGGAACACGAGCACGCCCACGTGCTTGGCCTCGGGGCTCTTATGCACTTTGCCGAACGCGAGCGACACCACCTGGCGGATCGTCATCGCCGCCGTGTTGCCCACGACCGAGTTCGCACCACTGCTCGCGCCGTGCAGGTGGATGCAGATCCAGATCGCCTGCATCACGAGGTCCTCATTGCCCACCAGTGCGTTCTCAGTTTCGGCTGTAGTTGCAGTAGTCGTAGCTGTAGTCGTATCGCTGGATGTCGGCTGGTTTCCTACGTAGCAAAGCAGGTTGCATGATGAGTGTCAGTGTATCCTGACCGCACACATGCGCTAGCGTACATCGACAAGGTTACCATTCTGATGCAGTGTGAGTCCGCTCAGCGGGCCACTCCTCAAAGCATCACCGCTGCTTGTACGCTCGTCCGTGGCGGCTGTCGTGACGCTCGTCGTCTTCTCCTCGTAGCCGAGCGTGACGAGCTGCAGCAGCGTCTGCAGCAGCTTGACCTGCACGTCGCCATGCGAGTTCTTCTCCGCCTGGATCTGCAGTACGCGCAGGATACTGCCGACACTCGACTGCTCGATCGCGTCCCAGCTCACGAGCCGCTGGATGCTCACGAGCGCCAGGATGATGATCTTGTGCGACGCGTTCGTGTGGTTGCACGCGAGCAGGAAGGGCCGCAGGATACTCTCGCTCTTGAAGAGCGGGTGGCCCGGGCCAGGCGGCGCACCTTCGACGCGCAGCACGGCCGCGTACTGGTTCTGCAGGTACGGCAGCGTCTCGGCGGCCTTGTCAATCGCCTCGCGCACGACCGGGTACTTCTTCTTCGTCTCGCCGCGCAGCGCCTGCAGGTCGTCCGAGATGAGCCGCAGGAAGTCCATCGCGCCTCACTAGCAGCTGCTACTGTGCAGCTAGCAGTAGCAGGGGGGGCGTCTATGCAAGCGGGTCTCTTGTGCGGCGCTCGTACAGAATGGAGGAGGCGGACTGGTCGATCAATTGCTGCCGCTTCTCTTCACTTCCATGCGCATTAATCAAGCGGATCAAGGGGGAAAAGGAAGAGTTCAAACCCGCACTTAGTCGAATCGAAGCTGTCGGATTTGTTTATCAACTGGTTCATTTAGTGGGAAAAAAATACTTTGTTCATTGTTGTCAAACTGAGTCCTGGAACTCAGAGTACCCATTGAACAAGCAACTTTCACCCGCGTATGTGGCACATGATGGATATTCCACTCGCATGTTGTGGGCAGCACTGGCTTCAAACTCAGCTCGTCCATGTGTGCTGATGGTCTTCCATCAATCAACCGGCCATTAGTATTATGGCTACTCGCAGCAAGATAGCAACGGCGCACAAACTATCCGCACCCACCACTTCACTGGTTGCTTTCACCGCTTCGGTTGGTATCTCGCATACCGCACACGCACCACCATAAAGCAAACTAGATAGCACGTGGGAGCCAGAGCCCACGCCTTCGTATCCAACTTCGCCTCACGTCCTCAAGTGTGCTTGTTTAGATCACTGACATCGCCAGCCACCTGGTTTGGACCAGTTGGACCCACACAAAACGAGCGCACAACAAGATGGCCGACTGCCTGGCTAATATGGCCATGGACTCTCTCGGAGCCGGCACGCTCATCAACCAAGCCGCGGGACCAGACAAAGCCCGATTCCGATGCATCCTAGACCTCAAGGACAACGACATGTGGCTAAGTCCCTCGCCGTGGAGGCACACCTCACTCATAACAGTTCTACAACAGTTTCAGGATTCTTAATCGCTAGATAAATAGAATACCTTTCTCTCTCTCAAGTATGCTTGTGAGTCAGTGAGAAGCGTCTGCTTTGTTGGAACGAGCGACCACTTGCGAACGCGTTTCGTCCACCTCTGCGGCCCAGAGGCTGCGTACTGCGCGCTTGAACGCAGGAGCGCAACAGTGGACGCAGCGGATCGCGCGCTGGCCATTGGCCACTGGGCGACTCGTTCGGCAACGCGCGTGGGCACATTGGAGCAGCGTCAACGACACCGAACAAACACCAGTGCCCACTTCAAGCTCACTCCATTTTCTGATCCTCTTTATCATGTCCAAATACCTTTATATGTAACATAATTGGACTTTATTAACATGATAATGGTTGCTAAAATACCTCTGTAATACGACTAAACATGTGATCCAGGAGCTGATTCAGCATTACGAAAGGCGAATTGAGCTGGACGTTTTTGGACACAAGATCGAAACTGAACCCATGACCGATTTCTGCACCCAGGACGCACGTTGCCCACCGAGGTTCGCAGGTCTCCGTCCAGTGCGGCGCGTGCCTCTTAGGAGCCCCACTTGCCATTTCGCCAGCCTTGCACTCGCTCTCAGTTCTGCCATGGCATACTCCGTGATGTGAACCTCGAGCCATCGATCTAGGTCAGTGCTGCAAACCTTGGTTTGGGGCCTCAACACTTGCCCACGAATATAGTCCGTAATCCGTTGCCTCGCCACCCAATCGGCCATTGAAACTGCGTTCTTGACCGCTTCGATTGGGGCACACACACACACACACACACTTACGTATCTGCCCCCCTTTTGTAGTTTTTTTGCGCTTCGAAAATCTCGATGGAGCCATATCTGTACAGCAGAGAAGTCTCTTTCGAGCTGCCTTCAAAGCGCACAGTCACCCTGGGGATGATCGAGTCGTCTGGGACTATTGGCGAAATGAAATGACGGTTGCATGTTGCCGTTAGGCTCTTGTTGAGTGGTGTTACGCCTTCCGGGGCAGTGGCTGAGGTGATGGGGATGGGAAAATGGTCTCAGAGATGTTCGGTTCTCGATTCTCCTCCATCGATCTTCAAAGGCATCTTCCTCCAACAAGAAAGCCTCTGGACAGAAAGGCAGCAGCCAGCCAACGCCGCCCCTTCCTTTCCGCTCTCACTTCTGAATTGGCTTTCTTTCGAGACACCTGAGCTTCGCTTCACCTTTTGCCAGATCAGCATGTCCAACCCGATGGCGAATAGTCTTGGGTTTAGCCGCTTCGTGGTCCAGAATTTCAACCAAGCTGCGAAGACCATCGAACTCTCACCCGAAGCCATCTCGCGACGATCCACCGCCGACGATGACGAAGACCTGGGATCTCACGTCGATGAGTATCACCAGCAGCAGCCACCATCTACCCAGCTATCGTACGAGCAAGTCGCGCACATCGCGTTCCAGGCGGCGAGTCGCCTCGACTGGCGCCAGCTGCGTAACAGCATATCGCTCTGGGACGAGAAGAAGAGACTCAGCGCGAGCAGCAACTTCTCGATCTACACGCGCCAGAGCCGCGGGATGCACTACGTCATGGCGGTCGGTTCGGTCTCCTGCTCGGTCTCGGAGCTCCGAAGTATCCTGCGACCCACGACGGACGCAAAGTTCGCCGCTGCGATGAAAGAGTTGTACGGCGACGCGTTCGATCAGGGCTCCATCGTGCACTGCTCCCGATCAAGCAGTGTGAGTAGTAATAGCAATTTCCCCGCTGGGACTCAGAGCTCGACCATGACGAACACTGAAGGCACACGATCGTCCCATCGGTCGGTGAAAAACAACGTCAATGCCAGCGTCAACTCTGGGTTCATGGCCAAGACCGCAACGTTCGCCAAGGCGCACGTGTTCGCCAGGGCCCAGCAGTGGTCATTCCTCGAGTGCTACCAGGAAGCCCCAGGGCAGCGCGGCTTCACAGTCACGATGTCGTCGCTGAGTCCGTTCTTCGAGGTCTCGGGACGCCCAAGAGCGAGCACCAGGACCAGAGGGATACTGAGTCAAGTCGAGCAGCTCCAGGGGGTTACAGCCGCGTACTCGGTGTTCGCAAACCCGCACCAGCCAAATGGCGAGCTCCAGGTGACGTTCTACTCCAAGTTCGTCGAGGACTGCACGTCGTTCAGTCCGCTCAAGCGCCACGCGTTCAAGCTCACGCTCAAGTCCCACCTGATGATGATGGCGCGCGCCACGACGCGGCTGCCGATCATCGTGCGCCGCAAGCGCCTCGAGGTGCTTTCGCCGACCGACACGAAGGCGTTCACGCTCTCGAACCCACTCTGTATTTGCTGCACCGCGACGCTGCACCTGTTTAGAGCCAAGACCCGGTGCCACGCGTGCGGCTACTTTGTGTGCGACAAGTGCTCGCTCGAGCAGGAGGTCGAGGTCGAGAACCCGCAGGCGCCGATCGTGCTCACACGCGTGTGCCAGCCGTGCATTCGACGGGTGGACGAAGCCATCTACGAACGCGTCTCGGCAGCAGATGGCGATGGCAAGGGCGTTGACTTACTAGCGTCAACCCAGGTGGCGCGCGTGAAGACGTCGTCCATGGTGGACTTGCTGGACCACATCTTCCACACGGGACCCGAGGGCAAGAAGCAGGCGGTCATGTCGGTCATCAAGTACGTACTGGACGACGACGACAAGAGCAAGAAGGACGGGAAGAAGCGCACGTCGTCGCTCTCATCCCACTCCCCACGGATGTCGCGCGCGTCGTCCTTCGGCAACGACTCGTTCGCGCACACGGATCCAAAGTCCGAGAAAGACTATTTAAGAGCGCTGCAGACGCACCTCACAGTGAACCACCTCGCTACTGCGAACGACCGGCAAGACGACGAGGGATTCTGCATCTACGTACCAACAGACGACGAAGGCGACTTTACAGACACTGGTGGTAGCAGCAAGAGCCAAACCAAACAGTACAGGAGCCACCACGACTACCGGCACGCGGTGCCCGCATCGTCTCCTTGCTCACAGCTGCAGGCCCAAGCCTACCCATTGCCCAGCAACGAAGCCCATCGGTCGAAGATGGCGCGCAGACATCACCAGCGGCTCGCTTCGACGGCAAGCGAGGGCGTGTCGTCGCTCGAGATCATCTGCTCGATCGCGTGCAAGGAGCTCGCGTGCGCCGTCGCGATGGTCACCGTGGTCGAGAGCGACCTGGCCCACGTCGTGGCGACCAACAGCGAGGTCTACCGGAACGCCGTCGTGCCCAGAGAGGAGTCTTTCTGCGCGTACACGATCATGAGCGACAAGCCACTGGTGGTCGCCCACCCCGAACGAGACGAGCGGTTCCGCGACTTTGAGATCGTGCAGCGAGGACTGCGCTTCTACTGCGGGTTCCCGCTCACGAGCCAGGATGGATCGGCCATCGGGACGCTCTGCTGCGGGGACTTTGCCTCCAAGGACGACGTCTCGCAGCTGCAGCTTGCCGCGATGACCAAGTTGGCGGCGACGGCGTCCAAAGTGATGCAGCTGCGGAGCAAAGACGCCTACAAGCGGCTGTGAGTTTTTGTGGCAAGTTGAGATTATTTTTTACTGGCGGATAAAGCATTTTATTGTTGAAGCAAACATGTTTTTTCAATCCGGGAAATTATTTTTATAAATTTGTAATTTTGGGATTTTAAAAATTGTTTTGAGAAATATGTGTTTCTCCAAAAATCAGAAATCCCAGCGGCAGCCTTCCAGAATTCCAAAGAGCATACAAGAAGCAAGTCAACATAGAAATCGTTTTTAATAGGATGCAGTTTTCGTAAATACATTCGAAGTAGGATAATAGCCCTACAATTCAATCAATTAGGACTATGACCCTATACAGTGCTGCTAAAAACTATAGGCGCACCCATACTTTTGCAAACGTGCAGCCAAAAAATAATTTTGTGAAAACAAAGCTCGGCTCAAAGACTTTAGATATACCGTAATCCTCGAGTCAATTGTCGTGTTCAGGTAATTGTCGTATCGCGATTTTAGCCAATCAATAAGGTGCATTGTAAAACACTTCACAGCACGAGTTATTTGTCGCATCGTCATAAAACCAATAATTTGCGATTGTC
>JAASGK010000606.1:0-19790 GCA_023334195.1 Globisporangium emineosum
GAAATGAGAGCGATGGAGAGACCCCGCTGATCTCCGCTGCTCGGTGGGGCTACTTCGCCGGTGCACAGCTGCTGATCGCACGTGGCGGTGCCCTTTGCTTTGAAGATGTATCAAGCGATGAATACCCGCTGATTCCTGGGACACTGGAGACCATGAAGGCGCTGTGCGCTGCCTCGCACGAGTTCATGCCAGTATGCTCGCGCGTGCTGAGTCGGCTGTGGGATATCTGCTATCAGCTACAAGAACGCGACGCATCAGTAGATACCCAAGATAGAAGCACGCTGGTATCATTTTGCAGCATTGTGTTCCGCTTTTGCAGTCTGCTGTTCCAAATCGGAAAGCGACAGAGGGCTCTGCTGCGATTCATCGGCAGCCGCGCAATCCTGAATAGGATCCGAGACGTCCATCAAGAGCTGGACCACTTTGAAAGAATGTTGAGTTTGAAGCAAAGCGGTGAAAACTGGGAAGAGCTGTTGAAGGACGATCAAGCGCTGGTTCACGAGCGTCAACTTGAAACGTTAAGCACGGATGAAGCGCTTGTTTGCGGTTGTGAGCACGCATTTCAGAAAATGGAGATGGCTGTGCTGCTTCAGTACGAGTTGAACGCCCGCAGTGGAGATGAAGACCTGGCTGGGAAGCAAAGCTTGACCAGTATGCTGGAGCGCTTCATTCGTGTGTCTCGGATTGAAGCGTCTGTGGTCCCAGCGTGGTTTGTGTCTCGTGACGAAATGGAGTGCCACACCTGGAGTATCATGAGGTCAGAAAATGGTATCGACGTATTTGAAGGCAAGTGGCAAAACGCCAGGGTGATGATCGAAACATCCTATCTGGATGTGGACAGCTTTGTTCGAAGCGTATCTCAGTGGCGCGAACTGAGTCATCCGCATGTGGTCCAGTTGTTTGGCGCATGCCACATTGGATCCCCAAAGCTGTTAATGTACGAGCTCATTCCAGGCGCGAAGCAGTTGCAGGAGTTCTTGAGTGAAGGCTCGAATCGAGAGTGGAGATGGAAGTGTCTATATGAAGCGTCGCTTGGGCTGCAATACCTGCACCATCGAGGTGTTATCCATGGAGATTTCCGCAGCGAGAACATCATTGTCTGCTCTGACTTGACCACCAAGCTGTGTGGACTACGAGAAAATCCGCATTTGTTCATCAACTCCGAGCCTATCTTGGAGAATGATCAACCCTCCCCGTATTTCGATCGGAGAGATGCTGCCGTGTCTGCGGCGTCCGATATCTACGCGTTTGGGATGTGCATCTTGGAATCTCTGTTGCACGAGTTGGGCTTGGAAGGGATGGAGAGATACAAAATAGCGCAGATAAAAACAACTCAGTGCCCTTCCGGTGCAAGTGATGCTGAGTGGGACCTGATCGAGAAAATGTGCGCGTCTGATTCAGTTCGGCGTGCGAACATCGCCTACGTTGTAAATCAGTTGAGACAGTTTGTCTTCTTCAACAGCGTCCGGACTGGACGAGGCGCCACGGGAGACTCTTTTTCAGCAGACAGCTCACCTGCAACCAAAGTTTTCCTATCACGCATGCATCATCTATCGCGTCAGGAGATCGGGTCCGAGTAGTTGGTTTGAATTCTGTGGATGAATGGGGAAACTTTCGTTTGAAAGTGCAGTTAAAACTAAAGATGCCCAGTAATACATGTCATTGCACATTTCCATACCAAAAGGCTTTGGCGCTTCGCTTCTCATCAAAGTTCGCCTTCGTTGACTTCGCTTGATCTCTTCCGCGACAAGAGTGTCATGTCACTTTGCCGAGGTTTTTGTTGAGTGACTTAAATCGTTCAAAATTTGAACAAAATCAAAATTGATTGTGAGTGAATGGGCAAGAAGGAGAAGAAGCCCGCGAAGGTGGTCGCGGCGACCACCGCCAGCAGCAAGAAGAAGAAGTACTCGGACGCCACGCGCACCGCCCCGACCTCCAACACGCGCGTTACCACCTCTGCCGCGCTCTCGCCCCTTCTGCAGTTCGAGCCGAACCGCAATGTGTTCAAAGTCAAGTACCTGCACGAAGAGCTCATCTACAAAGTGCCGCTCTTCTTCTCCAAGAGCGAGTGCAAGCAGGCGATGCAATTCGCCAACCAGGAGGGCTTCGCGCGCGTGACCCAGCGAGCGACGCGCGAGTTCGCGTTCCGCGACAACGACCGCATATTGCTGCGGCTCGAGGTGTTCGCGGACCTGCTCTGGCAGCGCATGCAGCGCCATGTGCCGCCCATCTTCGAAGGCATGTACGCCGTGGGGCTCAACCCGGCGATCCGGTTCTACCGCTACGGCAAGGGTCAGCGGTTCGGCTGCCACGTGGACCAGAGCGACGTCGACCCCGTCACCGGCTACCACAGCCGCTTCACGGTGCTCGTGTACCTGAACGACTCGAGCGATTCAGATCTGGTTGGCGGCAACACGGTCTTCTACGCGAACGAGGCCGGCGCGAAGAAAGAGGAGGTGGTGTTGAGTGTCGCACCAGAGACAGGCGCCGCGCTCGTGCATGGCCACGGCGACCGCTGCCTGCTGCACGAAGGCGCGCTGGTGGAGAACGGAGAGAAGTATCTACTACGCACGGACGTCATGTACTCGCGTCTGCCGCCGCCCAAAGGCGCTGCAGTAGAATGAAAAGTTCAGGCTAAGACAATTGGAACAAGGAATTATCAGGTTGGTTAATGGAACGAAAGTGCGTTGTGTTGCTTTGGTGGTTGTTATCTAACTGGTTGTATGGCTCTTCGCGCTAATACAACCTGAGAGTTGGCTTCGCTGCAAGGCCTAGTGGAGGTTGTTGGAAGCCAACTCGCGGAGTCTTCTCGCGAGCGCGTGGACGAACGGGTTGCTCTGTGAAACATGCAATAAAACACAAGGCATTCCAAGTTAGTAAGAGACCAAGAGCACCTGAACCCACACATGCACAAGCTTACCTCGATGTCGCTGATGATGTTGAGCACCTTGACCAGCACCTGCTGCACGGGACCAACCGGTGCCGCCGCCGCCGCGGTCTCGGCGTTCGATAGATAGTGCACAAAGTGCAGCAAGAGCACGACGACCATGTTCTCGACCACGAAGCCCATGCTGTCGGCGTGGTACTCGACCACGCTCTGCAGATGGCTCGTGTCGCACTGGTGCTCACGGCGCCGAGACAACAGCGAAGCACTGTCCACATCGCTCGGCGACACAAGCGCCTGCAACACCTGCTTGCTGGCTTCGAGCGCGCCGACCGCGACGTCGAAACGCACGGTAAAGTCGCTCAGCGATGGCGCCTGGGTCCACAGCGGGTCGGACGCTGCGAGGATGCGCGGGTCAAACGACGCCAGTGATGGGAAGTTTGACGAGCCGTTCTGGTGGTGCTTGCGCGTGATCGCCAGCAGCGGCGTCTTGCCGCCGAGCATACCCGAGTTCTCGTCCACAGACTTCATCATGCGGTTCGCGCAGAACGCCACGCTGTTGCACAGAATCATCCGGGACGCGTACAACTTCTCTTCGTCAAACAGCGACAGATGCAGCAAACCCGAGCTGTCGCGCGCGATCACGTCGCAGCGGTCCAGCAGCTTCTGCTCGCAGTCGGCGCACGCGAATCGGCAAATGCTGTCGTCGCGCTGCTCCATCGGGTTGCGCGGCAAGGTCTTCGACCACCACACGTGCTCGTTGTCCGACATTTCGTCACCAGAGTCGTCGACTGGCAGCACCTCCGATCCGTAGAACATGAACACCTTCAGGATCAGTTGCGAGATCTTCTCCCACTTCACCGCGGTCAGCGTCTTCTCGCACAAATCCACGAACTGGGTCACGTAGCGGAAGATGAACGTGGCGTATGACACTTCTCGCAGCAGGTTCAAGCTCGGCTGCTGGTTCTGGCGGTCCACCTTGAGCACTGCAGTGAACAGCTTGCGGTTCTTGTTCACCAAGTGCAGCACTTGGCTTGCCAGAGTTCGGTTCTGGGGCAGCGACGCGCACAGCGCGCTCATCAGTCGCACAATAGGAAGCCACTTGCGGTAGTACGCGCTCTCAGCTCGCTGGAACGCGATGCTGGACGCGCGCGACACCGAAGACGTGTCGTGCGGCAGAATGAACTTTGGACGGTGCGTTGGCAGGTTCCGTGCCTCGCTGATCACGCGCACGAGCCCACCTTCTAACAACGCCACCGCGCCGTCTTTGCTGTCCGCGACCTTCCCAAAGAGCGACAGAAAGCACTCGTACATGGTTCCGATCGTCGCAGCGTCAATCCCCGCGGGAAGTGACCGGCTCTTGACTGCGTCTTCGATGGAAGAGCCGCGATCTAAAGCTGCGTCGATCTCGCAGAGTTTCTTGTAAATGCTGATGAAGTGCAATAAATACCCGCGCTCTCGGAAAATCTGGATGATCGACGACGAGCCTTCGAACGACACAATCGCTTCGAGCGCCGAGATCGCGAGTGCCATACTCAGCGGATCGTCCCCATCGCTTGCGTCGCGGCAGATCAAATCAACTACTTGGTTTGTGAGGAACGAGAGACGCTGACCCAATCCAGGAGCTCCGAGTCCCAGAGGGTTCAGTGACGCCTTGGCGTCGCCCGCTGGAAGCGCGTGCAACACATTCACGACGCACGAGTAGAGCAACGTGCGCGAGTTTCGCGCAGCCACTGGGTTCCCCGTCGCGTTTCCGCTACTGCAGATCGCGCGGAACACGAGCTCCAAGAACGCCAAGTTCTGTCGTTGCCGGCTTTCGTGCAAGCCCGTCGCTGGGTCCGCCGGTTGTCGGAGTTGCGAGAACAAAAGCAGCGCAATGCGCGACACGATCTCAAAAAGCTGCGCTGAAATGCTCACCTTGTCCGTCAGCTTGCCCAGTACTGCCGACACAATGCCGCCCATCAACTCGATGCGAACTTCAAAAGACGCGACAACATCGAGTCCCTGCCACATCGCTGGCGTCTCCGCGTCTTGTACACCTGGCAAAGCGAGGTAGTCGAGCACCACAACCTCAATCAGCTCACGGAGGGAATTCAAGGCGTGGCTCTCGGCGGCGACGCGCTCCGAGTAGATGTTCCACTGGACCGCCCACTGGATGAACTTGTCCACACTCGAGCCGGAGAAACCAGCACTGGAACCGTTTTGACTGGATCGGAATCGCTTGAACGAGCTCGAGACAAAATAGTCGACAGGACTGGCAGTGTTGAGGTCCAACGACTGCAATGACTGGCAAAAGCGCTCGATGTCGATTTTGAGCCACTTGTAGTAACCATCATCCACTGCGAGCGTCACTTGTTCCGCCAACGAGACCACGTGCTGGTGGTTTGGCACATCCGGCGGTGAAATGTTAAACGAGCTTTCATCGAGCAGCTGCAGCAACAGCATTTGGTTCTGCTGCGAATAGCCGTACTCTTCCGCAGACAACAGCAGACTCATGAGACGGTTCGTTTTCTTCATCTGAGGAGGCTCTTTGTGAAGTGCAATGTGGAGGTACACTGCGAGCGTCTTGAAGAACCAGCCGCGCATGTTCAACTCTGCGATGGCTTCGCTGGCGTTGCGTCGTCGGCGCACGTGGAATACACTGCCGAAAAGCTGCACCTGGGTCGCAAAGTAATCGTGCGATGCACTCTCGAGGATTCTCAGCACAAACGACGACGAAAAATCCTGCGTCACCAGGTAATGCACGATCCGGTAGCAGCGCTCGGCGAGCTCGGGGCACTCGAGTCCAAACTCAGCATTCGAGATGAGTGTAACCACAGCATCGAGTCCCGCCTTCACGTATTCACCACGCTGGTCAAGCACGCCGAGCAGCAAGTGCGCGAGGTTTGGCGCTGGTTTCTTGAGGTTTTCCAGAAACAGATCCAAAATCGCCGCTCGAATGGATGGTGGTGCAGCTTCCTGAGGCATCAGCTCGTAAGGAGATAGGATGCTGTTCTCATGGCGTTTGCGCTTCTTCGCCGACGACATCGTGACAAAGCTGTCACCATCGAGATCTGATTCATCGCTGCTTCCATTGTCGCTACCCTCCGCGTCAGTTGAGTCGTCGTACACGTTCAGGAGGCGGTTCATGTAGCCAAACACAATGTCGGAGCTCGCTTTGCTGTCAAGAAGCAGATCCACAAGATCCACACCGCTCATTCGATTGCTGATCATGCGCAAGACGACAGCAGACAAGTGAGGGATGTGAGCCGACTTGGTGTACTTGATGTACTGGACGATGTTAACAAAGTCCGAACGGTATCGACACAGAATGGTGTGTAGCATCTCCACTTGCAGGCGATGCGAGAGCTGGCGGTTCAGGTCAGCATTCACGAAGATAGCGTCCTTCTCCAGCACAAGCACGACAATCTCCAGCGCGTGCTGCACACATTGCTCACGAAGCACGCCAACCGCAGACGACTTCGTCAATTGGCTTCCACCACGTCGCTTTGTTGTGCTGTCGCTAGCAAAGTTCAGCGATCCGTGAGTGGCTTCAGTCTTCTTCTTCACGATCTCGAGGCAGTAGAAGAAAGCATGCTCGAGGTGAACATCAGCCGATGCATTCTCCAGGCTCTCGACGCCACCCTCGGACGACAGGATCAGCAGCAGCTTCTCCAACAGAGGGCTTCCAGAGAGGATGCGGGCGAGGATCTGGTGCGCTAAGCTTCCTTCGCTGGATGAGGATCCAGCATTGCGCAGAATCTTCTTGAAAATGGAGAGCACACCATTCACCAGAGCCCACTTCTCTTCTTCTTGCTCGTATTTTCGGAGGTCAAACTTCAAAAACACGCGCTCCAGCAAGTACTCAAAGTAGTACTGGATCGCAGCAACACGACCGTCACCTTCAAACGAGTTCCATGCGTGTGGGTTCTCAAACAGCTCGTACAGCAGCGTTACGAAGCCTCGTGTCGCTGGGTACATTCGCGCCATCGACTCGTAATGCTCGAGCTCGTAGCTGATATCCTGGTTCCCGTACCCCGAAGTGTCGCCGGTAGTACGCAAAATCTGGAGCGCGTCAACATGGCGCCACACAAACGGAGAGATCTCTGGCACGCGCGCGAAGATCGCCAGCGTTTTCATCAACGCTCCCTTGAGTGAACTCGGGATGCGGCACTGCAGGAATGCGACAAACGTTGGGATCGGCGACCAATCGTGGTTGTGGAAGAAAATCAATGCCAACTGGTGATCGCGAATGACCGCTTGGATCACCAGCTGGATCATCTCCAGCGCCTCGAGCTCCTTTGGACGAATAAACCGTGGACCTGGCGTGTTGTTGAGGTTGCGTCTGCTGTCGAACGAGCCGTCCATCGCGCTACCGTGGAGTCCAGGGAGCAAACCCGCCGGTTTCTCTGCGTCCGTCAGCAATCGCTGGTACTTGGACATCACGCCAAAGAAATGTTCCCAATTCAAGATCGCCGGGTTCTGCTTCACGTGGTGGAACGCCAGCTGCGCACACTCTGGACCGCTTGCCGCCGCCGCAACCAGTCGCATGTAAGCAGCGAAGCACGCTGGGTTCTTGAACGCTGCGTCACGACAGGCGAGAAGGAACGCGTTACAGCTCCCACCACTGCCGCTGCTGTCGTGGTCATTGTCAACCGAGTCATTGTCGTGGTCGCCATGGCTCAGGTCTTCCGGTCGCCAGAAAGAGGTGCTGAGCGTCACATCGCGCGTGCACAAGATCGTCGCAAACTCGATGATGTTCTCTAGACAGTCTCCGTTCCACGCAGCAACCTCTCCACCGCTCTCGGACTGCATCGCTGACAGCGCCGCCTGATCAGCCAATGTAGGCACATCGATCATCAAATTTGTCGAGTAGTTCACGAAGAGGAGCTCAAAGCTGCGCTCAAAGATGTGGTACAGCAGCGGGTCGTGCTTGCGGTCTGGAAAGTACTTGAGCGAGATTTCCACCATGGTCGTGAATGCCCGCTCCTCGATCGCTTTCTTCACAACGTCTGGTCCCTGCTCGATTTCGTAAAACATGCTTGCACCTGCTGGTCGAGAGCTGCTGCTTTCATCGACCGACGCGAGAAAGCCCGCCCACGCCAGCATCGCCACGCTCTGGAACGACTTGTGCTCCCACTCCTGCTGGTAGAACACTCCATGAAGCTCGCGCACGATTGCAGCGTGCTCATTGCCGCTCAGCACATGTCCAGCAACATTGTCGCCGGTTTCTCGATCCATTTTTTCGTTTTTCTAACAGCAGCCAGATCACAGTCACAGTAGAATGTCAAAGGCGACCATAATAAAAGATCAACCCACCCATTCACAATGCATGCTGCACTTACCTGTAGCAACACGTTGAAGAGCGCAACTTGAACGGTGGTCATCGCCTGAAGCATACACGAGACCTGCTTCACTACACCCTCGGGAGACGTTCCAGCCAAAGATCCTCGCTCAAAGAGCTGCGAGAACGATGACAGGTTGACAATGTGCGGCGACACTTTCGCGACCGTTGTGTTCAAACGACCGCAGAGCGACTTCAACAGCTCGGCGATCTTCTGGATTTCCTGTGGCATCACGCGGCAGCTCGACGTGACGAATACGATCGCGTCGGCGATGAGGCAGTGCCAGTAGCTCGCGGATTGCTCGACATGCGGGATCTGCAGGAGCTTTGGGAGCTGCTCGTCGTACGCTGCGATGAGCTTTGGCAGGAGCTGCTTCGAAATGAGTTTGTTCGTGACTGTAACAGGGGAAAACCACACACGTATAAGCACGCATCAGTGAGGAAAAATTCAGCTCGAAGAGAACAAATCCAACCTTACAGCGAGTAAGATACATTTGACCAAGGCAAAATACGTACATGAGATCACAAACTGGCGGCGTTTCGCGTCCATGCGGTCGTCAAAGCGCAGTCGCAGCAGCTCCTTGATCAAGTTCAGCTTGTGCTCGGTCTCGGAGATCAGAAAGTGGCGCGCGGCGGCCGGGATCGAGACCGCGATCGATCCGACGGGCAGCTGGTCGTCACGCTCAATCCATTCGCGGCGCTGCGCGTCGCTCGCCAAGTACCAGAACTCAAAGCAAAGCGCTTCGCTGATGTGGAACTCGTCGCTGAGCTTGACGATCTCCTGCTGGATGACCGCCGAGACGTCGATGCTCTTGCCGGCGACCTTGACTTTGTTGGCCTGCAACGCTGCGCGCTCTTGCGGCTGCAGCGGGTCCCACTGCAGCGCGGCGAGCAGCTCGTCCTCGTGGCGCTGCAGCAGCGTCGCGTAGTGCTGCACGTCGTCGTCGTGCATCGTCTGGTTCGCGAACGAGCGCAGCTGCTGGTGTAGCTGGCGGAACACGAGCGCCGGGGGCGTCGCCATCTCCAGCGAGTCGCTCATGCTGCTCTCGTTTCCTCTAACTTGCTTTCAATATTCACTTGGGCGGGACGGCGAGGACTGGCCGAAGGGGAGCGAGCGAGCGAACGGACATAGAAGGAGGGTGACAGTAGTTTCGTACTTAAGTGGATTTATAAGTCACCGACTTGTTATTGGCTGCAAAAAATGAGTTGAGCACCACCATCCGGATTGTGACTCTAGCCAATCGCTTTAGACGGGGATTTGCAGTAGCGATGTGGAGCGCTCCACATGGTGGCCCAAAACTGTTGAAGCTCTTCTTCTCCCATTTCCACATCAATTCGCCATCATGAGTGAGAAGAAGCCCGCGCTGGCGTGGAAATGCTGGCGGATGTGGCGAGCGCGCTCTGGGCTGGTCGCGCTCTTGCTCGCGTGCGCTTTAGCAGAAGTGGTGCAGCTTGCAGCGGCCGACGCGAGCGCCGACGACGCGACGACCTTTGTGATCGACGCGAGCACGAAGCTCAAAGATGTGTTCAAGGTGCAACCACTTTCTGTCTGTCATTTGCTATCGCCAAGAGCACTCATATCTCTAACTTGTCAATGAATATGTATGCGTATGGCTGCAGTGCTCAAGACTCAAGCCAATTGGGTTCTACAATGAGTACTACGTGACGTGCACGTTCTCCACGCCTGCTCCGCAGAACACGAGCACGTTGAAGACGCTTGAAGTTCGCAATGCTGTACTGAATGGCGCTGAGCTTTCCCCGTATGGACCTGTGCATGTCGAGTTATTCTTCGAGCTCAACACAGCGCTGACAGTGATAGTCATCGACAACAGCACTATTCATGCGAGCGCGGTGGACATCCAGGCGGCAACGATCACGCTGCATGCAAACTCAAGGCTCAATGTAACTGCGAGTGGCTTGAAGTTCGGTCCTGGATTTAACTCGCTAGTGGATATGGGCGGAGGCTACGGAGGCATGGGCGGAGCATCATTGACGCCATTGCGTCGAATCTGCGACCATATCCGACCAAATGAGTTCTATCGCGTGATTGGTGATGCATCTGGAGACTTGGGCGATTTCCAGGGATACGGAAGTGGCGGTGGCAATGACAATGCACGCGGCGGTGGACGCATCAACCTGGTCACAGAGAAGGACGTTATGCTCAATGGGTCTGTGCTCGCAAATGGTGGTGCAGCGTGCATCGATTGCTCCGATAGTGCTGGATCAGGTACATTAGTCTTGCTCTGAATCGCTTCCAATGCCACAGCGAAAACACTGGCTAATTCTAGGTTTTCTACTGTGATTATACCTTAGGCGGAACGATTCTTATCAAAGCTGGCGGTCGCATCTACGGGTCCGGTTTTGTGCTCGCAAACGGCGGCGAGCCATCTCTCTTTGACAATACAGAGTTTATCGGCGTCGGTGGTGGCGGTGGCGGAGGGGGAGGGCGAATTGTTCTTGAAGCAAAGAACTCGGAAGAGCTGGACCCTTCACGCGTAGAAGCATTTGGGGGCGGATCTCCTCCGCCGCAGCAGAACCCCATGATCCGGTGGTGCCAATTCGGCGGCGACGGTACAATCTTAAAGCTCCAGCACTCGGTCCAGGATGACAATCAGCTCAGCAAAGAAAGAAGTGACAACGACGATCCAGCGGTCGTGATCGGGACACTGGTCGTCAAAGGAGGGAGACTGAAGCACGAAGGTCCCGCGAAGCGCATCCAGATCTACGGGTGCACTCCGATTTGCAATGTTGGATCGATCGGCTGGCAGCCGTTTTTGCCTGACTCTGTCGCGCACATTTTCGTTAGCGGTGGCGCCACCGTGTGCGCAAGCTACGTCAAACTGCAGGTTCATGAAGGACAACACAAGGCAGTAATTATTGTTTGAAGGGAGGAGTGACAACTACTGACCATGAGTGGTGTTTTTTGTTCCAGGCAACTGTATCCGGTATCAAGAGTACCATTGTGGTAAGGCAGTCTTTCACAAAATTCGTGCATAATGTATGGACCGTTGTTGTGATCTTCAATCTAACTGTTCTGAATAACATGCACTCAACCAACACAGATCGACGCTGGGTCGCAGGTGAACTCCTTGGAAGGAAACCGGTCTGTGCATCTTGATGCCTCGCAGCTTACAATCCAGGTATTGTATTTCTGTCGCGGACTCCTTCGCTTCATGTGTTTGCCATTCAACTGAGACTGATGTCGCTCGCGGTGTCTGATGTTGTGCAAAAGGGCTTTGTGGGACCGCCAGCTCAGTCCGAACAGGATCTTTTTCAGCTCCGACTTGAAGGTGCCGACGTATCCATCTCAAACGGACTCCTGTTGGTCGACTTGCTCACTGTTGTCGCGTCGGGCAATCTGGATTTCGACAAGTACTCTGTGAGCAAGTTTCGTATTGGGATCATTGCCCAGACCGGTCAGCAGTCCACCATCGAGGGATTTCTGCAGCTGCTGGACCCACCGGACTTTGTATCCCTACTAAGCCATGACGACACACCGTTTGTTCGCTTGTCGAGTGGAAACAACGTGACGTTGTGTCCACAGCCTGGGCAGCTGGGAGCTCTGCAGATCTCGGTCAAAGCTGGCGACACTGCGATCGTGGACTTGCCGTTTGACACACCGTTCGTGAGTCTGTCCGTAGTCGCAAAGAACGCGATGATCGCGCACGTCAACAGTGGTGCGATTCGCAAGTGCGAGCCGATCAAGTATCAAGCAGACAATCAGACATGCAAGACGCTCGCTGACTCATCGTTGGATCACTCGCCGTACGGAGTCAGCGTATATGCTTCCAAAGTTGCTCAGCTGGGTAACATCTCTGCTGGGGCAATTCTGTTGTGCAGTGACGACGTGATCACAGTCCAAGGCACCATCTCAAGTCGCGCGCTTGGGTGCGAGTCTGGGTTTGGTCCCGGAAAGAGCAGCGTCATCGGTGGAACAAGTGGCGGTGCCGGACATGGTGGACGCGGTGGCAACGTCCAGCCTGGAAATACAGGAGGCGGGCCATCGTACGACGTCTCTGCAGCATTTTGGGAACTTCCTCTACAGCAGACCACGCCACCAGTGCCGTTGCTGGCGGATGACGATGAAAGAGACGAAGAGAAAAAATGGCCGATGTGGCCTGGAAGTGGCGCTGTGAGTGGCGATACACCGGATCAGATTGTCGGCGGCAACGGCGGCGGGGTGATTTACATCAGTTCGACGAAGCTTGAGGTCTTGAAAGACGCAATGATCAGTGCTCGTGGTGGCGATGGATCGAAACGCGGTGGTGGTGGCTCGGGAGGAAGCATGGCGTTGTTCATCTCTGAGATCTCTGGTGGCGGTGTCATTGATCTCGAAGGGGGTGAAGCAGCGAATCCGTCTCACGTGTCTGCATCAGCGGTAGTAACTGCATTTGATGATACTGAGACTCTCGCCAGTACCGAAAAGTCAAATGTGTGGAGCTCAGCAGAGATTCCGCTCGATTTCCAGAGCGACGAATCAAAAAAACTCGGAGGTGGTGGTGGCGGCGGGGTCATTCGCATCACGTACCACAAAGCAAAAAACACAACAGCCAGCGGTGAGAAATTCGTCAAGGACGGCGGGAAGCTCTCTGTGCAAGGTGGGAAAAGCAGCGGCGGCGAGTCAGGAGCTGCTGGTGTCATGGCTGGATCGAACTGTGAAGCAGGACGTGGCGATGTGTTTTGCTTGCAGTGCCCCGAGGGAAGCTACAGTCCAGGCACGCTCTCAAAGTGCGTCCCCTGCGAACCTGGCTCGTGCTCGAATCACACGGGAGCTGCGATCTGTGACAAGTGTTCAGTTGGAACGTTTAACTCGGACTTTGGGAAGAAAGAGTGCCTCGCTTGCCCCATCGGTCACTTTGCAGCTGGGAACGGATCGAAAGTGTGCGCTCCATGCGGTCCTGGGCGATTTGCCTCAGCGACTGGGAGCTCTTCATGTGGGTTCTGTCCAATCGGAACGATCTCCACTAAGCTTGGAAGCAGCAACTGCACTGTGTGCGGCATTGGAGAGACGACACTCAAGGTTGGATCCATCAAGTGCGCCACATGTCACGTCAAGCCTGCTCACTCGCAGTTCAATATCCGAGGCAACTGCACGTACGCCTGTGACAAAGGACGAAATGGTCTGGACTGCCTCACTCCTTTCGAGCGCCTTGTGAAGCCCATCGGCGGTCCGCTGGGCTTTGTCATCCTGGTGTTCTCTCTCACAGGTGCTCTCTTTGGCACGTGGGGGTTCATCTCGTACCGCAGCTCGCAACACCAGAAACGGAGGTTTGCAGAGTACAAGGCGCAAACGCTTCGCGACCAACTCTCTTTGGCAAAGTTGACGCGCAACTTGACGCCACGACTTACGGATCAAGATCTGGACGCGCACCTGGCGCGGCTCTATTTTTCCGGAGACAACCACTTGGAGAGCTCGTGGACGCTGAACGCGTCGTATCTGCCGCTTGCGATGCGTGAAATCGTGTACGAAGGACTATACCTGTCGTTTGCATCCACGTGCAATCAGCTGCTGCGCTGGGACACCAAGGGCTGGGAGGCGTGGGTATACCGCTTCTTGCTCTGTGTTGTCCCGCCACTCGGAACGCTATTCAAGCGGAGACGACAGCTGAGACGAGTCGAGAAGCTCGCCAAATACATCGAAGAGCATGGCGCTGGGTTTTTCCGCGAGATGAACTTTCGCGTCCACGGCGCAAAGCTCAAGATTGGCTTCAGTCCGGATTTCTCGCTCGCGTACATTGATGTGCTGGTGCCACCTGGGGTGTCGTCGCTGTCGCTGCTGGACACTCGCCATATCGGAAGTTTGACTATCGTCGTCGGTGGCAGTGGCTCTTTCTTCCGTCCGTATCACATTGACACGAACGACATTTACGTGCGAGCAGTACCGTCGCGGCTGGAGTTGTTGAAGCACGACTTTTGGATCAACTTTGTCGCGGACGTCAACCAGAAGCTTCGCGTGATCCCCCAGCCGACCTCGCAGGCGCAAATCGTGGAGAGCGCGAATGCGGTGAAGGATCTTCTCGCATTCGTTGATAGTTTTAATAAACGACACGAAGGCGATGGGTTTAATGTCGCGTTCGGCTTCTTCTCAGTCGAGTCTGCTATCAGCGCTGAGTCGAATGAAGACTGCTTTGCGGAGTGGGAGCTGGAAAATGTCGACGACATGCTGCAGAATTTTAATCAGGACCCATTCAAGTTTGCGTTCCAGATCAAAAAGAGCTGGGAAGAGGAAGGAGGGTCCAGTGGAGATGGACACTTGCGTCTTGGCGAAGAGGACACTCTTGACATCGATGCGTCATCTGTTGAGAAGTACCCGCGAAAGCAGTCTCCACGAGACAGCGATCCTCGATCCGCCGAGTTCCGGTTCTCTCAGATCCGAATGGAGGCGCTTTTCGCAGACCCTGATCCGCTGTCTCCACGTGATGTGGGAGCTGATATGCACACTCTGTTGTCGCCGACATCCAAGAAGCGCCGTGGGGGAGGCAGTCCGACGTCGACTGCAAACAATGCGCTTGCTGCGCTTGTGTCTCGAGAGTCTCTGAGGCGTGTGTTTGCACTCTTGCAGCCACTTTCTCCGCTGTTTGGGCTCTACAATGTTGCTCCCCCGGCACAGTTGACGCGGTCGTGGCTGCTGCCGTTCTCGCTGCTCGTGTGCGTCGTGCTGGACTTTGCGCTTGTGTTCTGGATCCTGATGGAATACTACTGCATCCAAGTCGAGGACCCGACGTCGTCGGACTCGGGCTGTTCAAGGGTATGTCACTGTTCGTCATGTCGCTCTAATTCGTCCGCATGTTGCTCAGCTTCTGCGATTCTCTGTGTTGTGTGTGTTGCAGGTGGCTCTCATGTCGGTTGTGTGGATTCTCCCTGCTGCGATTCTTGGCGCTCCAGGCATCGGACTGGTCTTCCTCGCGAAGAAGAGCGTCTTCTACGGGAAACTGGTACGCAAGCATCCTTTGTTTCTTTCCCCCTTTTTGATTGACCTGCTGATGAGCTTTGTATGCGAACTCTTTCTGCACTTGAACAGTTTGGCGTCTGGAACGTCGGCTCGATCATCAATGTGTTTGTCGCGTTTGTGTGTGGCTTGGTGTACTTTTCGTTCATCCGCGAGGGCGTGCTCGTGGTCATCGTCGCGCTGATCGTCGTCAAGTACACAGAGAAGCAGATCGCATTGCGCTGCATCGCGCAGTACGCGTGCGAGCGTCCTCTGCGCGGCTGGCGAGGACTCTACACTACTAAAGACTGGTACGACTCGGCGTACACCCCACTCGTGCATCAAGAGAACTAAAGACACAGTCAGTCAGAGAAAAAACCCCACTATTACCTGTATTTCTTTGCCCTTTATAGTCTTCGTTTGTTGTTGCTGTTTACGCGTCCAGCACGTTGTGTAGCTGCTCGACAAAGTACTGGATCTCGTCCATTTGGATCTCCATGACAGCGCTCGTGAAGCCATCCTGGCGGAAGTTCGCCCCAGTCTCGCCCGCCGCCAGCTTGAACGCCGTGCCCAGAGTGCTGATAACACAGTAAAACAACCAACAAGTCAGCGCCACCATCTAATAACTCAAGTCAGTAAATCACAGCAATACGCACTTTCGGTGGATCTCGCCTGGGTTTGTCGGGCACGTGATACCGACGACCAGGAAACAGTTCTGCGCCGGGTTGCGCGTGATCAGCACCAATGGTACGATGGACTTGTTCGCCGCCGCCGCTGCGCTTAATTCATCAGTTTCGTCAGCTTCGTCGGCACCATCACCATCGTTTTTCTTCACAGGTTTCTGCTTCACGCCACCGCCCCATTTACCACTCGCACGGTGGACGTTGAGCAAGAACAGCGCGAGTTGCGTGAGCACATTCGCGTTTGCAAACAGCTCCTGCTCGCGCTCGGGGACGGTGAGCGAGATGTAGCGAAAGTGCTTGACGCGCACGATGAGCTTGCGTTCCATGATGGAGATCCCGACGCGCACGATCGCCTGCTTGAGCTCCATCGCAACCTTGATGCCGCTCTCCATGAGCTTGCTTGAAGCCACTGAGCGACACGAGAGCGCGGTGTGCGCCAAAACAAAGTTCTGCTGCCGGAAATCTCGAAGCTCCTCACCATTTTTATTGTCCGCATCCTTGGCGTCGTTTCCACTGTACGAGATGCCGTTCGTGTCGATCGTGAACATGCTCGCCCACGTGTTCTGCTGCTGGTGGTTCTCGGCTTGAAACACGGACGAGATGTACGACTCCGGGGCTTCCAGCAGCGCCTGCAGCCCACGCACAGCGTCGGCGGCGCACAACTGGTACTGGAACGCAAACTGGCGCTTAAACGAGCCGTAGAAGAGGTCGTTGAGGCCGAACTCCGGCGCGATCTCCTGAGTCTTTTCGCGCAGCATCTGCTTCATCTCGAGCGGCATGTACGTGAACTTCTGCTGGCTCTGGCGCAAAGAGAACCCCATGCGCGCCAAGAACACGTGCAGTGACGTTTCACCGTCGCTAGCGCTGGCAGCACTGCGCGCACCAAAGCGTCTCGCCTGATCCAGGTACAGTCCCAGCTTTGACGCGACGTAGTCCGAGTAATACATCGCCTCGTACAACGACCAGTGGCGATAGCACATGAACCGGAACTCTTCCTCGAACGTGATCTTCCCGTGCTCGTATGCGGGATTGAGCACGTGGCCATCGTCAATTCCTGGAACCCCGGCTGCTGTTGAAGACGAAGTCGTGTCGAGTGCCAGCACTTCATCCTGGAAACGGTCGATCATGAGGTTGTAGTTGTCCGAGTCGATCTCTTCCATCACAAACTGTTTCGTGAGTCCGATGATCGCAAACCAGAGCAAGTCGCGCTGCGAGCTGTTCATTTGTTGCGCGAGCTCGAACGCGATGGTCGCAGCAGGCGCACCGTTGTACGATCCGCGGTAGTAGCGCAAGATCTCTTCCCGACGCTTGCGCTTCGAGAGCTTCAGCGCATCTTGGTCGTTGGTGAGACCACCTTCTGCATGTGAATCAGCCAAGGTATCCTCAGTACTCTCGCCCTGTACGGGGGATGCAGGTGACATACTGAGATCCTTGATTTTCTTGGAAGAAATACCATCATCCTCAGCGTCAACATCCTCTGCATCGTCTTCGTCGCCGTCCTCGTCGCCGTCCTCGTCAACGCGTTTCCGTTTCTCACCGGGCACAGTTCCAGCGCCTGGCGACGATGGCACCGGCGTCTCCTCCTCGGTTTCTTCTCCTTCGCCATCGCCGTCTTCTTTCTGCACTCCCGAATTGACTCCAAAGTCGACTTCTGCTTCACCTTCGTCATCGTCATCTTCATCTCCGTCGTCGTCTTCCTCTTCTTCTTCTTCATCATCCTCTTCTTCGTCCTCTTCATCGTCTTCAAAATCGTCGTTCTCAATGTCCGAGCCATCCGCCGGGTAGTCCTCAATCGACTGCGATCCGTCGTCGAAGACAACGATCTGCTGGCTCTGGTCGTAGATGTTTGCCAAGTGGATTGGGCGGTGGCTGTCGAAAATGTAGCATCGCATGTGCGGCGGCATCGCCAGCAGCTCCATCACGTTCACGATCGCGCCGCAGTTGATCATGATCACCGAGCGCAGCTCACTCGCCTTCACGTTCCCATCGTCATCGCGAATACGCGCTTCGCGGATGCGCAGGATGTCGTCGTACCCGCGCACGGCAAGCAGTGTGTAGCTCAGAAAGTCCGCCTTGAAGAGACTCGTGAGGATCTCGCAGGCGCAGAGCGCGTCGACGTCGAGCGCGACGAGGATCAGCACGCTGCACCCACCGCTCTTGATGCCGTCGTGCTTGATCTGCCCGAACGCGGCGTGGAACTCCTCGCGTGGCCACAGCATCGCTTCAATCGCTCACACTTTATGCCGCTCACACGTTTTTCAGCTAATTGCGCTGTTCAGCTCTCCTAAATACTTGCAAGACCTCCAGTGTGTTCGTCTAAAAACGTTTTTACAAAAGTGGGTGCAACAACTTTTCATACATTTCCAAGTCAAATATGCAACAGCACCTTTTTTGCTCGAAACGAATTTAAGGGAGGGTCGTGTGAGGCCTGTTTTTAACGAAAACTAGGTGCAGGCTCTGCCATTTCCAATAGGATTCAGTATTTACTCTCATAAGTGGTAACAAATAATATAGGATATTTTTCGTCTTTACTGTTAATTGTGTGGAGGAACCCACAAAACCCGTTATGTTCGTATTGTGGGCACTGTGCGAACTTAATGATCCCTTTCTTTGAAAATGGATACAATCTTGCTTGGAGTTGCTGGATGGACGCTTGCATGAGTCACTTTCTGATTGACACTCTCTCACACATAGTTGTTGCGTGTACCCATCGATCAGAACACTCTCTACACATACACGCATGCTGCCTGTTCCTCCAATTCTTTCGTCCAAGCCCACTCAAAACCGTTGGCGAACTTGACCCACTGATGTGCACGCATGTATGCTGCACGTTCTTCTCCATCTGCCGATCCGTTCGAAAGATTGCAAGACTCATTGAATACGGACGACGCAACCTCATAGCTGTTCAAAACTACAACAAAGCTCCCCTCGTGGTTTTGATTGACCTCAAGTATGACCCAGATTATCACTCTTCCATCCATAAACTCAAAGTTCACGAGCCATAGAGCACTCCGTTCACCTGTGCTCGAACAAAGATGTTCTGCCATGTTTTAAGCTGCGGCACCCAGCTGGCCCGCTTGCTCGTCCTGCGCGATCTCGCTCAGCTTATCCACCGCATACTCCATCTCCACGCACTTCAAGTGATTCAACTTCGTCATCAACTGAATCAGGTTGCGCTGCTTCTCGGTCGCGGAGGCCGGGAGAAGAGAACCATTGCCTCGCTCCCACTGGTACCGAATCTGAGCAGCGGTCATCGGTCTTCCCCACGGAATCTCTCCGCTCACCGCTTTCACGATGCACGTCGTGAACGAGTACACGTCCGACGCAAACGACAGGCGCTTGCCCGCCAAGTACTCGGGAGACTTCCAGTTCACCGTCCCATCTGTTTCACATTTACTTGAATCTCCGCCTCGCCCAGCAAGCAGCTCAGCCCAAAGTCGATCACCTTCGCCTTGTAATCCACACCGACCAAGATGTTGTCGCACTTGAGGTCGTTGTGCACCACGCTCTGGCTGTGCACGTACGCGAGTCTGAGCACCGCCTCATGCAGCTTCTGCCACACCACCACGCGCTGTGAGCTGCCTGCCCTACTCTTGAAGAAATGCGCCAAATCACCGTGCGGTGCGAACTCGCAGACAAAGTACCGCTTGTGGACATGACACGCACCGAACAGCTTGAGTACGTGCGGATAGTTCAGTCGGTGCCACACACGCACCTCATGCAGCAGTAGATCCGTCGAAATCATCTCCGCGTCTTCCTCGTACCCCCATGAACTTGATCACCGCAGGTGTATCTAGCCACGTGCCCTTGTACACACCACCGAACGCGCCCTCCCAGGAATCAGCGGGTATTCATCGCTTGATACATCTTCAAAGCAAAGGGCACCGCCACGTGCGATCAGCAGCTGTGCACCGGCGAAGTAGCCCCACCGAGCAGCGGAGATCAGCGGGGTCTCTCCATCGCTCTCATTTC
>JAASGK010000607.1:0-19770 GCA_023334195.1 Globisporangium emineosum
GGATGAACAGGATAGGAAGCTTTCTACCTATAAGCAAAAATACAAATCAAAATACAAACGAGAAGATAAATGTAATGATCAACATGAGCTCGCAAAGACAATGGAAAAAGAAACCTTACCGCCGGCTCGGGCGCCCAGCACTGCGGCCATTCGGGCCGAGTGACGCTCCATCTCGAGCACGCGCGCGTTCCCGGTTCCTTTCTCGGACCAGCATCTTCTAAGAGCGGAGTCGAAACAAATTCCGGTTTCGTCAATATTGATCATGTCTGACGCCTTGAAGTCGCTGTGTTTCTTTCAGAAATCGCTGCTGAACTGGTACCGAATCGCCTCCAAGTTCTCCAGAGTCGTCTAATAACAAATTTACAAAGAAAACCTGTGCAAAATGATTAACATTTGACCAAATAAACAAAATATACGAACCCAAGACAAATTTCAACTTACCGAAGAGCGTGTGGGTGTTCTGCATGAGAAGCGATGGTGCCGCGCGAAGCGCTGCAGCAAGCGGAAGAGGGACCGGACAGCGGTCGACTTGGACGTCTTCTTGGCTAGGTAGGTAGAGAGGCATTCGGGAAAGTTGCGTTTGATAAACGTAATCATTGTTCTTGTACCTAAAAACTGTAGCAAAAATACATTTATTAACAACCAGAAAGAGATCAAAGCGCAAGAAACCATTTTGCCTCACCTCTGCTCTCTGCGGACGTCTTTCATAAAGGACACGAGCTGCGCCGAGAACGGGATCGTCTCGTTCCTTCACTTGGTGAACGACTTGGTACGCGCAGACCCAGCAAATTCGCGAAGGTCGCTCTCTTGAACTGCCCACGCGCGTACATTCCATCTCGGCACGCCAAGCAGCGCCGCTATGCCGTGCTGGCTACGCGTCTGGAGGGCGTCAAGCACCTGCAGCTTTTCCTTGATTCTGTACGTTCTCCTCTTCTTCTTCATGCGAATCGGCAAATGCCGCGCGAATCCAAACTCGCCGCGCTTTCGCGCGCTCCTTTCCTATCCAATGATCCCCTATCCCGCGCTGTTCTCCACTCAAATGCATCTCACGATCATTCATTGGCTAAAATAGGCGATTTGTTTTCTGGTAGAAACCATGGTTGTCAAAAAAGGGTATGTTTAGTGGGTATTGCGTTGTGTGTGGGCATTCGGCTTCGTCTTCGTCTTTATCTGTAGTCAATAGCTGCAGGACCAGGATATTCATTCCAAAATATACTTCCTCTTGCCCCAACACGCAGGTCTGTCAATTGCAAACGCGTGCCAGTAACGAGGTTCCACTGTACTCCATGCCAGGTTACGCTCAATCGTAACCGTCGCGAGAGAGCGTGTTTTTTTGTGCCAAAGAAATTTTGAACTTGGCTGCCTTTTTTCATTGAATCGCACTTTAACGAACAGAGACAGTGTCGGTCCGCCGTCTGTCCCCACGCAGGAAGATCACATCCCATCTTGAGGAAGCGCCACCAGAAAAGCAGGAAAGGCCAACGCCCGCAGCCATTTCCTCTCCCTTGCTCGCTCGCTCGCCCCCTTGGCCGTTGACGGAACCACAGGACAGGAGCAGATACATGCGCCCGCCGCCCCACCAGCCCCCGCAGCCGGCGCTGCGCGTGAGCGCGGTCACGCTCGCGTTCAGCGACCGCGTGGTCGACGTGCTCGTGTATCCGAGCCTCTCGCTCGAAGAGCTCCAGCGCTGCATCGCCGCGGGCTTCCAGCTGGGGAGCTCCTCGGCTGCGGAGAGGAGAGCAGCAACAGAAGAGCGTGATGGCACTAGCGGTAGCGGCAGAGCGAGTGGCATGCCGATCGCAGTGAAAGATTCAAAGCACCAGATCGTGTATCCGCTTTCGTTCCTGACTAGATCGCCCGAGTTGTTTGAAGAAGGAACGTACACTGTCATTCTTGAAAGCGGTGGTAGCGGAAGCGGAGGTGCCAGCAACGGCCACGCTGCTGGAGCAAAAGCAGTAGCGACCTCGTCGTCTGCGAAGCGAGGTCAACACCAGCAGCAGCAACAGCGCACGGCGAAATCGCACCATCGTCACGCAAAGCGGGACCGCAAACTGCACCAGCGAACGCAGGTGTCCACGTTCCAGCAGCAGCACGACTCGGATGGCAGTGACGACAACCAGGTCAGCAATCAGCAGTACCGCCGCGATTCGGTCGGCAACGACGCAGATGCCGAGACCGAAGACGACCCGGACATGGACCACTACAGTGACGACGACGATGACGACGACGAGTTCATGCGCGAGCTCGACCTCACGGACTTTGAGCTGCCGCAGCTGGTGAATGTGTTCACGCAGGCGTGTCCAACTGGCGCACTGGACCGCACGACGTTTGATCGCTGTCTCGAAAAGATTTTGTCGCAGGTACGCACTTGCAGCATTGTGATCATACACTCGCTCAGGTGATGTGTGGAGGTACTGACTGACTACAAACAATCTTACTCTTGTGTCAAATCTCTTTCTTGTAGTCGGGACGGTACGATCCGCTCGCGCGCAAGATGTTTGTGCGTCTCTTTGAGATGTTTGATCGCAGTGCGCGCAATGGCGTCATCGACGTTGCCGAGTTCCTCGGTGGCGTCTCGGTGCTGGCGTCTGGCGAGCGCGACGAGAAGATCCGCCTAACGTTTGAGCTCTACGATGTGGACAACGACGGATTCATTTCGATCGCAGAAATGGTCAAGTACTTGACGTCGGTGTTCCGCGTGATCGAGGAAACGTCGCCTGAGCTGTTCCACCAGAACAGGTGCGTGTGACTTTGGGGGAATAGCAATGACTGGCTGTTAGGGAGATTGAGTGTGCTGATGGTCTCGTTATTTGGTTTTGCATGTATAGTGTGAACCCACAGGAACTTGGCGTGGTGACCGCTCGTCAGTGCTTTAAAGAGTCTCCCTTGAACGAAGAGGGCAAGCTCTCGTACGACGCGTTCCGAGAGTGGTATTCGAAGCCTGGGCCAACGCAGTTTATGCCACAGCAGCGAGGTTCTGGTCTCCCAGCGGCGTTCACGTATCCGGCAGCATCGAACGGGCACAGCACGGGAGCACCAGCAGGAGGATCAACGAACGACTTGACGCTCGCTCATCTTCGTGATCTAACTGGGCTCTCTGCTCTCCGAGCCGACGACCTGTTCTCGATCTTCAGCTCGGCTGTTGTCTCGCAAGCACACGGTGGCGCCGGTACCAATAGCGATGTGCTCACAAGAGACCAGTTTAAGCGCTGCTTCTACTCGATCCTCAAGAAGCAGAAGCGAGAGCCCACGCGCGAGATTACGCGCTTTCTCGATCGACTCTTCAATGCGTTCGACGTGGATGGGAATGATGCAGTGGACTTTGTCGAGCTCAGCAGCGGACTGTCGATCCTGTGTGGCGGCACCCAGGAAGAGAAAGTGGTCGCTGCGTTCTCGCTCTTTGATGCGAATGGCGATGGGTTCATCACTGAGGAAGAGATGCAGAAATACCTCGCGTCTGTGTTCAACGTGATGTACGAGGCGAATCCGCACATGAAGCAGAGCATGGCCATCGATGCGCAGCTGCTCGCGTGCTACACGACCAAGCAAGCGTTTGCGGAGGCGGATCTCAACCACGACGGGCTCTTGTCACTCGAGGAATTCAGGAAGTGGTACACGTCAAGTCCCACTGGCTTGGGTCTTCAGGCTGCTCCAGTCGTAGTTGCCGGTCGCGCCCCACAGCCACCGCCAAAGACCGTTCCGGTGCCGACGCCTCAGATCGCGATCGGACAGAGTGCACTGGCGTCGATCGATCTTGTCGCATCGATCACGAGTCTTCGCGATCGCGAGCCGAGCGATGTGTTTGAGATCCTCGCAGCGAAAGTGAACGACGATGGCGTGCTCTCGCGCGACGCCTTCCACGCGGTGTTTGAGGAGCTAGCGGAAGAGCAGTTTGCAGTGACGAAGCGCGTGCTCACAGCGAAAGAGTCATCGAAAATGCATTCGATCTTGGACACGGTGTTTAACGATTTCGACACGGACGACGACGGGTTTGTGGACTTTTGCGAGCTCTCGAGCGGTATCTCGGTGTTTTGCAAGGGCAGTCAGCACGAGAAGATCAAGGCGGCGTTTAGTCTGTTTGACGTGAACCAGGATGGGTTCATCTCCAAAGAAGAGATGGAAACGTACCTCGCGTCCGTGTTCCGCATCATTTTCACGACGTCTCCGATGACTGCGAAGCAAATGGGGGACATCTCGCCCGAGAAACTCGCTCAAGTTACAGCTGCCGATGCGTTTGCGTCAGCAGACGTGAATCATGATGGACGACTGAGCTTTGACGAGTTTACCAAGTGGTACAGCACGCAGCACGTGCTCAATTTTGACGTACTCCAGCAACGACCGCAACAACAAGCGCCAGCTGCTACAGCTACTCGATTCTCCTCCTCCTCCCGTGCACCAGCCAACAATGTCCCAACGTCAGCGAAAACGACGCTAAGAGAAATGAAAACGCTCACGAACCTGAGCTCGTACGATGTGAACGACATTTTCGACTTCTTCCAGGCGTCTGCGGATCAAGACGGGAACCTGTCGCAAGCCACGTTCTTCCGCTGCTTTAACAAGTTGCTGGCGAAAGAAGGGCTAGTCGATCGTGACACCCAAACGAAGACGCGCAAGTTGCTGGAAGAGCTCTTTGTGCTCTTTGACGCTGACCACAACGGTATGATTGATGTTCAAGAACTTGGCGCGGGTCTCTCGATTCTCTGTGGCGGAAGTCTGAACGACAAAGCCCGCTCGCTGTTCCGACTGTACGACCTCAACCAAGATGGATACATCTCGCCGGAAGAGATGAACTCGTACCTGACAGGGGTCTTCAAAGTGCTCTACAAAGCGTCGCCGCATTTGGAAGCGCAGACTGGAATGAGCCCACAGGAGCTCGCTGTTGCGACCACGCAAGAGTGTTTCCAGGCGTTTGACCACAATCGCGATCGTCAATTGAGCTTTGAAGAGTTCCGTGAATGGCTGGACAATCAAAGCCCATTGTCAAGTCTGGATGCTCCGAGCCAAGGAGGAGCAGGTTTCAATGGGTTGCCATCGTCACCAAACTCAAGCGACGGCCGTCCGCCTATTCCGATCGTGGCTGCTTCATCGCCGGACGTGATTCCAATTGACGTCGCGAAGAAGCTCTCTGGGTTGAAGGATATTCCATTGGACAAGGTCACGGACCTATTCTCCTCTGCTGCTGACAAGGAGGGGCGTATTTCACGCCGCGCGTTTGATTCGTGCTTTTACCGGTATCTGTGCTCGGCAGGGCAGACGCAACTCACTTCGGAAGAGAGCAACCGCGTCCACGAAGTCATCGCGCGCTTGTTTACAGCATTTGACACGGACCAGAACGGGTACGTGGATTTCAACGAATTGTCGAGCGGACTCTCGGTTCTCTGTGGAGGCGACAGTCAAAATGAAAAAGTGCAAGCAGCGTTTGACTTGTACGACACGGACGGCGACGGCCTCATCTCTGAAGAAGAGATGGTCCACTACCTGAGCTCGGTGTTCAAGCTACTGTACGCGTTGGACCCAACCCGTGAGCACAACCTCGGGATCTCAGCTGACGACTTGGCGATGGTCACGGCAGCCGAGATTTTCGCGGAGGCAGACTTGAACCACGACGGTAGACTGAACTTTGAAGAGTTTAAGAAGTGGTATGCGCTTCCTGAGCAATCGTCGTTCAACGCAATTGTCGCTCCGCTGGACCTTGACGAAGTGCGCCGTCTCACGAATCTGGGCAACCTCGATGTCGTCGAAGTGTTTGAGCGATTTGCCGAGTATGCAGACGAAGACGGTCTGCTGCAGCGCGAGTCTTTCGATAAGTGCTTCTTTGAGATCATTGAGATGGCCTCGCACCCTCGCACGGACGCGGAGAAACTGCGAGCGAAGGTAGTGGCAGATCGTCTCTTTGATGTGTTCGACCAAGACAGCAACGGCCAAATTGACTTCAGTGAGCTTGCCAGTGGACTCTCGGTGCTTTGCAAGGGGGCTCGCGACGCAAAAGTGAAAGCCGCGTTCCGTCTCTACGACTTTAACGGCGACGGGTACATTTCACTGGAAGAAATGAAGCGCTATTTGACGTCGATCTTCAAAGTCTTGTACGAAGTGCAGCCTGAAATGCGACAAGAAACTGGTGTTCCCGCAGAAGAGCTCGGCGTTGTCACCGCGGAGCAAGCTTTCCTGGAAGCCGATCAGAACCACGATGGGAAGCTCAGCTATGACGAGTTCCTGACCTGGTACACATCTCCGTCCCAGGCGGGCATCAGCAGTATCGTTGCAAAGAGCGCGATTGTCGACTCGTCACTGCGTTGGATGCCGCTAAACGAGATCAAGCAGCTGACGAATCTTGCGCAGTACGAGCCAGACGAAGTGTTTGAGATCTTTGCTGCTGAAGCGGACAAAGACGGACTTTTGTCTCGCTCTGCGTTCAACTCCAGCTTCCGTCGCGTGATGCAGGGCATTGACGAAGAAGGTGATGCGAAGAAAGATCTTGACGCTTTGCCAGCGGAGACGAAAGCGAAGATCAAGGACGTTATCGACGGTCTATTTGACCTCTTTGACTCTGACGGCAGCGGATACGTCGATTTCGGGGAGCTTGCAAGCGGACTGTCGGTGCTTTGCGGCGGAACGAAGGACCAGAAAGTGCAGGCTGCTTTTTCGCTCTTTGACTTCAACGGCGACGGGTTCATCTCGATGGACGAAATGACGCGCTACTTAACGTCGGTGTTTCGAGTGCTGTTCCAAGTTTCTCCGGATACGAAAAACTTGGGCGTGTCTCCTGAAGAATTGGGGCAAGTCACCGCCGAACAGGCGTTTGCAGAAGCGGATCACGACCATGACGGCAAATTAACGCTTGAAGAGTTTCAGCACTGGTACCAGCAACCTGGTGGTATTGGCGAAGTGGCAAAGAATGGCGAGCAGCTTTTCAGCCTCGCTGAAGCCCGGCGACTGACGAATCTCGAGTCGTTCTCACCCATGGAGGTGTTTGAGGCTCTGGCGGATTGTGCTGATGACCAGGGATACGTCTCGCGTGAAGCGTTTGATGAGTGCTTCCGCAAGATCATCTCGGTGAACCAAGGCATCAAGGCTGAAGAGTACGAGCACATCAATGCGATTTTGAATCGTCTGTTTGAGCTCTTTGACGTGGACAAGAACGGACTGGTCGACTTCAGTGAGATCTCGAGCGGCTTATCCGTGTTCTGCGGAGGCACTTCAGACGACAAAGTGCGCGCTGCGTTTGCTTTGTACGACTACAATGGTGACGGATACATTTCACTCGAGGAGATGACGCGCTACCTGACGTCGGTGTTCAAGGTGCTGAAGGAGGCATCTCCGAACGCTCTCAAGCAGCTGGAGCACGAGTCTGCAGAGCACCTTGGAGCGCGCACAGCGCAGCAGGCGTTTGAGGAAGCGGATCTGGACCAGGACGGGCGACTGACGTTTGCGGAATTCCGCAAGTGGTACACGCACTCGAGCGCCGCAAACATTGAGCGTCTCATCCAGAACAACATTCCCGAATGGATCTCTCTCCGCGAAGTTCGCCGGTTGACGAACTTGGGCTCGTTCACGCCGACGCAAGTGCTTGAGAGCTTTCGCCAGTTTGCAACGAGAGACGGCACGCTGAACAAGGAAAGCTTCCGGAAAGCATTTGCGCAGTTCCAAAGTCAGCACACGGATCCGCAATCAAGTGTCCGACTCCGATTTTTGGTGGATCGCCTCTTTGCTCTGTTTGATAGTGACAACAATGGCGTGGTGGATTTCAACGAACTGGCGAGCGGTCTTTCGGTGCTCTGTGGTGGGAGTGAGACAGACAAAGTTCACGCTGCGTTCAACTTGTACGACGTGAACCGTGATGGGTACATTTCGCTCGGAGAGATGCGACTCTACTTGACGTCTGTGTTCAAGGTGCTCTTTGAAGTGGATCCAGAGAGTGAGAACCGCATGGGTGTGTCGGCTGAGGAGCTGGGAGCTATCACTGCGGAGCAAGCCTTTGCGGAAGCCGATCTCGACAAAGACGGACGGCTGTCGTTCGAGGAGTTTAGCCAGTGGTACGCGCAGCCTTCGTCGATTGTGAACCAGAGCCACATTCCGGATTGGGTGAGCTTGGAAGTGGTGAAGGAGATGACCCATTTGGAGAAATACGCCCCCGATGAAGTGTTTGAGATCTTTGCGAACCGCTGCTCGGACGACGGGACGATTTCGCGCGAAGCTTTTGAAGAATGCTTTGAGCAACTGATCGAAGAGCAGTTCAAAAACGACGAGCAGCATCTCGAGCGTCTGCGGCTGATCTTGGATCGACTGTTTACGATTTTCGACACGGACGGCAATGGCATCGTGGACTTTTGCGAGCTCAGCAGCGGTCTCTCCGTACTCTGTGGGGGTACCCGGGAGGAGAAAGTACGCTCGGCGTTTGCGTTGTACGATTTGAACCAAGATGGGTTCATTTCCCTGGAAGAGATGGTGCAGTATCTCACAAGCGTGTTCAAAGTGCTGTACGAGACCAGTCCCGGCACACACGCGAAACTTGGCGTGCAGCCAGAGGAGCTCGCTGTGATCACCGCTGAACAGTGCTTTCTTGAGGCTGATCTCAATCACGACGGAAGGTTGAGCTTTGACGAGTTTGTGCGCTGGTATTCGCGCTCTCCGGGGTTTGAAGCGCCTGCTGCAGGCGTTGGGAGCTTTTTGACTGAGAAGCGAGCTCAGGAAGCAAAAGAAGCTATTCGATCGTCTGACAACGGTGGTGCTGCTGGCAAGCGGAAGGGCGAGAATGGAAGCGGGAATTCGCCACGAAAATCCGCTGAGAACGCTTTCAAGTCTGATCCGACCGCGGCGCTGAGCTCTGGGTTCCCATCCGCCCTTTTGCACAACATCACGTCTGAAGCTCTGCTTTCGCCAAACTCTGCGTCCGCGTTGAACATGAACAGTTCGAACATGGACGAAGCGCGCCATTTGCTCAAGTTGGACTCGTACGAAGTGAACGACTTGTTTGAGATCTTTGCAGAGGCAGCGCCTTCTGGAGAGCTCAGCTTCGCAGCGTTTAAGAAGTGCTTCGACCAGATCATCAAGCTGGCAGGCGGACATGCAACGCCCGAGGAGCGTCAAGAAGCGGACATGATGATCCACCGGCTGTTTAAAGTCTTCGACACGAACAAGAGCAACACAGTGGACTTTGGTGAGCTGGCGAGTGGCTTGTCAGTGCTTTCTGGCTCGAGCATGGATGAGAAAGTGCGCGCTGCGTTCCAATTGTACGATATTAATGGCGACGGGTACATCACCTTGGACGAGATGGTGAGCTACATGACGTCGATCTTTCGGGTGATGTACGAGACTTCCGACGCCACGAAGACGAAAATGGGCGTGAGTCCTGAAGAGCTTGCGAAAGTAACGGCGAGCCAGTGCTTCAAAGAGGCTGATCTCAACAACGACAGCAAGCTCAGCTTTGACGAGTTCAAAAAGGTACAAATGTCTGTGAATGTTTTGTAGGCGTGTAATATGGTCGTTCTTTCTGTGTTCATTTGCTGACTTTTGTGTCTTTTTGTTTGTGTTGTAGTGGTGTACGTCAGGAATGTGATTGGTCAATTCTCACGCCTGGACATTTTGATGATATCAACAGCTCGGTGTGTTTGTTGCTGTTGTTTCTGAGAAAGAATGCTGAGTTGCTCTGTAACGAATAATCCATTTTCTGCACGTTAAAAATTGCCACGAAAAGCTGTTTCTCCACCATTATCACTTGTCAACTCCATGACATTCCATCATTTGAGAAAGTAAATCGCAATCGACATCCGCATCCAAGCAGATCTCGTGAAGTCCAATTCCACCTTCCTCGGCAATGATGTCGGTGACGATGTCAAGAAGATACTCGCTCAGAGTGACTGCAATATGAGGAATGGAATGTGTCAGTCGGTGTCACAAACTCAAAAAGAGCAAAGGTAAAACCAACCAACCATCCATGTCAAGGATCCGATTTGCCGCGACAGTTTGTTCCCTCGAAACTGCATCAATGAAATCTTGGATACACTTTACCTGCTGCCCAACGTCGTCGTCGCAAGCTGAATCATTCTGTCGGTCACATCTCACATAGTTTCAGACTTTCCGAATCAATACAGCGCTATTATACGAGATGAATGCCGCACCTGATCGACATCGACGTCAATAAAATCATCTTCTTGGCTCGGATCGAACCTTCAAACACACGCGGGCGTTAGTTTTTATGACGGCAACACAGCATCATTTGCAATATGATACTAACCTCAAGCGAGGATCTTCAGATGGTAACCCAGAGTACTTCAATATGTCAAACCTGGGCTTCTTCAGCGTCGGCTCAAGCACTCCACGTGCGCCCTCTTCCCCCATACACGGGATCACATGGAGACTTGTTTTACACAGAATAAGTTACCCGGTCTACACATCCTCAAAGCAGAGATTGCAAATTTCTTACTCGGTCACAGCCTGCTTGTTCACAGGATTCTCATGTGCTTTTCTGCCAAATTGGGGATCGTGGGCGGGCGAAATCAATCCCGATGGTCCTACTGTTGGAGATACATATTCATTAGACTTCGCTAAGGATACACATCAAAAGAAGCTGAAAAATCGTTTGTGGCTGTTTATACCTTTAGCACCAGAGGTCTTTGCCTTCTTTGCGACCGGATATGCTTTTGAAAGCGTCTTCAACGCGACGAGTGGCTTCTGTTGAGCTGATTTTCTTGCCGCTTCCTTCTCGTTGGTGAGAGCGCTTGGTCGATTCCCAAAGTTGTTCTGATGGAGCGAGGACTCTTCGTTTTTGGTTGGGTTGCTGCTTCTTTTCAATACGGTTTGGGCGTTTGAGCTCTGCAGTTTTGTTTGAAGCGGAGGTTTCAGTGAGAGTGCAGGCTGCGGGTGACTTGGCTTTGCTGTCAACGAATATTTCCCCGACCGGAATTGGGTCAGCGTGCGTTTCTTGTTTAGACTCAGAGAGGACTCAGCTCTTGAAGACCCAAAGAGCTTGAACTCTTTGTTCACTCCGCCTGGTTGCTTCATGGAAAAAGTGGGTTTGCTCTTGAACGAGATACCCTTTTCTCGCCCCGAGTTGTCGATTTTCGTCTCAGTCAGACTTGAATCTCCAGCCTTGGGAGGCACCTGCTTCAGACTGAAGCCAGCGGGGCTGCTGATGGCTTTGAGATCCGTCCCTCGGTTACCAAACAGGTTGCCGTTGCTGTTCTCCTTCATACTGAGAGGAGTACTCTTCAGAGTGAATCGAGGCATGCCTATTGGCACCTTCGGAGGTGGCAGTGCTACATAAAACAAGATAGGTCAGTTGAGCTCGTCTTGCGTCGTAAACGTGTCCATACATACTACGTGAATATGTAGAGCACTCACCATCGCGCTTTTCTCCCGGAAGTTTCTCTGTAGGACTCACCGCCTTCTTCAGAAATGGTGGCACTTTCTTCGAGTTGGAGCTCAACCCCGATACTGCCACACAGAAGTAAAGACAACGAACCAGATGAGAATGCTCCAATCGCACATCTTTAGAAAAGCAAACACACAGTTACAACTCCTCTCAGCACCCCGGCTTGCAAACATTAACAATGTATACACACATGTCGGCGCTCGAAAGCGTGGCGGCTCTGAGCTTGCCGCGAACCCTGTTTTCGCGGGTGATTCGAGCGGGATCTGCGTGGGGGCAGCTTGCGCAACAAATGCCGCTGTCATCTTGCTGTTCGCTGCCGCCATGTCCTTAGCGCTCCCAATTGGCGCTGCACCAGTACGCTTCGTGCTTGCGCCACTACTGAAGATGGTCCCGCGCCGCGTCTCCATCTTCTTGTCGGATTCCGCAATGGTGCTTTCCTTTCATTTCCGACTTCAACTTCTGAAGGAGGAGTGATTGTCTGACTAGTTTTGTAAATTTTAATTCAACAACATAAATTTACTGATGAAGATGAAGCCATCTCATGATGGAGACGGCGAACAAAAGACAGAAGCAAACGCTGCGGCGGACACCTCCGACGTGCCATTATTGATACGAAATGCACTCACTCACACTTACTTGAAAATCTACTTGAAAATCAACTTAAAGGTTGCCATGGTGCAGAACAGCGTCGCGACGACCAAGAGCACACGCAGCGCGTACAGTCTCAACGTCGCTTCTCGGGATCCGCGCCACGGGTACAGTCGCGTGTAGAAGATCGTCGGCATTAGGTAGCATAACAACAGCAGAATACTCGAGCCCACGAACGAGAACACAACTTCAATGCCCGGAACACGCATGGCGAAGAAGATTTGAGCGACGAGCAGCACAACAGACACGAGCACTTGGGTCCAAATCGTAGGGTTCTCGCCACAGATGCTCATCTCCAGCACGAGCGACCGCAGCGGGTGGAAGAGCAACGGGAATGAGAACAAAATCGTGAACAGGATCGCGATTCGCGGAACTGCCATGATCGGGTCGTGCTCAAGGTTGAGCAAAATATTGCCCTGCGTTGACGAGCCGTAGATTGACGCTGCGCAAAGCCCAAACGTGGCGTACAGCAAGACGCAGACCAACACAGCACCGTATACGTTGTAGCGCATCTTCCGTTCTGCTTGACGAAGCGCGACCTCGCCACTGCCACTGCTCGTAGTGACAACCAGCTGCGCAAGAAGCGGGATCACGTTCAAGTGCAGCATGAAGGTGAAGTTGTAGATCCCGATCGCCTCCGACAACCGAGAGAAGCTCGATCCAGTAATTTGAGTGACTTCTTTCACGCCCACAAGCTCAACGGCGTCTCCGACTACAGCTCTGTACGCGACTGCTCCGACCAAGTAGATGGAGAACGCGAATCCGAGGTATGACGAGAAGCGCAGCGCCGAGATTTTCTTGAAAAAGCCCAACGGGAGGATCACGATCACGAACACCAGCCAGACTGTTCGGTTCACGTAGCCCTGCTGCGTGTCGACTGGGAGCTGGTCGAACTCGGCGCCTTGAGGCAGGTAGAATATCGACACGAGCGTCGGCGCCATGTCTCGCACTACTCGAACGCACCCAACGCACGCACCAAAGACTGCAAACGCCGTGAGAAGGCCCACGCCTTTCGCCAATCGTGGACCACTCGCATACACCGCGAGCTCCTGGTACGTCTCTCGCATCTCTTCGTTGCCACTTTTCGAGGCAACCGCGACATGAACGCGCAGAATAACATCAGCAGTGAACGCCATGGCAGCACCAACGAGGCAGAGCGTGACAACAGCCTCGCCCGGCGAGAGCAGCAGAAAAGTGTACGGCACAGAGAGCGTTCCCGACCCAATCGCCGACATCAACAATGTGAATGGCACGGCGCAATTGCCGAGCAGTCTCGCGACACCCACTGTGGTTTGCTTGGCTTTGCTGCACGGATCTTCATACGCTCGTCTCGACGCCACGGTGTGCAACAGCTCTTCTCCATCAACGACAACCGGGAAACCTGATTCAAACGACGCAAGGTGGTCGCGCTTCCACTCGCTGGGCGAGATGGTCGAGCTGCCGCCTACAGAGTGCAGCTCCAACACCGAGTCGACTCCGTTGGCGGAAATGTTTGTCTTCGCGTGCGCCTGCAGCAGCGGCAGTTGCTCGTGGCGGTCTGCCATCTTTACGGGGGCGGACGGGTAGCAGGTAGAACGGCAGTGATGTCGTGCTGATGCAGTTAGCAGGCGGTGGCGAGCGGAGGCAAGAGCGACAACAAGCAGCGCGAACGTCCGTCCACACGCGCGTTCCTATAAGTTTCCTCTTGCTGAGATTGACGCACTGCGATGTTGTGTGCAACAGCAACGAGGAGGAGAGTTCATGGACACGAACTTCAGAATTCGTACTTACACGAGAGATGACTGAACTTTATCCCGTTTAAGTTGATTGCGTCATTTGTCGATTAACAAATGTACTGATATTTATCAGTACTTTCTCTCTCCAGTTATTGTTTGAAAAATGAACTGAGTCATGATCATTTTGTCACAAAATTACCTAAAAAAGGTGACAATCCCCGAATATCGCTTCTGATTGGAGGAACAAAATTCAGTCACGTCTATGCACCAATCAGAAGCTACTTTTCCGCCGATGAAGCACCAGTTTCTGCCAATAAGAAGCCTCGAAAACGTGCTCCTCTTCCTCTCAACAGACGTCACACAACTTGCTTGCGCAGCACCAGCAGCACCATCGGCGGCATGAGTGACCGAGGACCACCTCCTGCGGAGCTGCGCGTTGTATGCGCCATCTTTTCTTCTCATTCCGCAATCTTCCACCCCAAGAGCATTGACGCCGACCAAGCAGAGAGGCGTGAGAGCTCATTCGAGAACGTAGCACCACCAACAACAACTAACAAGCACATTTCATCACCATGACCGCTGACGCGTGCTCCCCAACCGCGCTCTATGACACGACGCGCTACGAATCGCTGGAGGCGTACGTGGACCAGATGAACAGCGACCTCGCGAACAAAAGCCCACTGGAGATCATCCAGTGGGCGTACGACACGTACGGCTCTGGCGCGGTGCTCAGCTCGAGCTTCGGCATCCAGTCGGCAGTGATGCTCAACCTGGCGCGCACCATCGCGAAGAAGATCCCGGTGATCTGGATCGATACGGGCTACCTGCCGCGCGAGACGTACCTGTTCGCGGCGAGTCTCGCCAAGCAGCTCGATCTGGACATCAAGGTGTACCAGTCTCCGATCACACCTGCCCGCATGGAAGCGCTCTACGGTAAGCTGTGGGAGATTGAGACCCCGCAAGCGCACAAGCAGTATGGATACATCCGCAAGGTGGAGCCAATGCAGCGCGCGCTGAAAGAGCTCAACGCGGCAGCACTGCTTGTCGGCGTGCGCGCGGACCAGACGTCGCACCGTGAGACGATGAAGATCGTCAACATCTACGAGGGTCGATTGAAGATTTGCCCGATCCTGAAGTGGACCAAGCAGGACGTCGAGCAGTATATGGCGGCGAACAACCTGCCGTACCACCCGCTCAAGGCGCAGGGCTACGAAAGCGTTGGTGACGCCCACTCCAGCCGCCCAGTTACAGAAGCCGACCAGGGCAACGACCGCGCGGGACGCTTCAACGGCGTGCAGCAGGAGTGCGGCTTGCACGTGGAGATGAACATGAGCCTGGACGACCTCCAGATCGTAGACGACCCGCTTGCTCTCTCCGAGTCGGACCAGATCATCCTCGAGAAGACCAAGCGCAGCAAGGGCATCGTGATCTTCACCAAGCCGACGTGCAAGTTCTGCCTGGCGTCGAAGGAGGTTTTCCGCGAACGCGAGTGGGACTTTGACGAGGTCGACGTGTTGTCGGAGATCTCGATCCCTATGCTTCAGCAGATCGTGGGCAAGCCCATTAATACCGTGCCTCAGATCTACATCGATGGCAAGTACATCGGCGGGTACACGGATCTCGTGGCGCACCTCGACATTCCATCCAAGTTTGCATAAAACCCCCCAGCAAAACGAAATGAGATGAGCGACTTCACAGAACAAATCATACAACCCCATGAAGCTTCCAATGTACATAAATATAAAAACTCTTGTCTCTCATTTGGTCCTCGTTTTGATCATGTGGTGATTGATGTATCTTACACGCTCAATTCCCCAATGTGAGGCTCGGCTGGGTCCTCATTTCCGTCTTTCACGCTTGCTGCTGGTTGCGAAGCAGACTGGTCAGCGCCACTCGAGTCACTCGATGGTGTTGCTATTCCTACTACCGCTGGGTCATCCAGCCCGAGTCCCTCAGCTGCCGCTGCAACCGCAGACGAGAGCAGCTCTTCCTCGGCGGTCAGGTGGCTCGAGTTGGACGAACTGCCTCCAGCGATAGCACACAGCGGCTTGGAGTAGCTAAAGAGCCGAAGCAGACTGAGCAACTTCTTGAGCATGAACTCAAAGAGCACGTTTGAGTTCTCCATGCGATCCTTCGCGTCCGGGGACGAGATGTCCTCCAGCACTTTCTTCAAGTGCACGTGCGTGTCATACTGGTCTTCGCTGCGGTCGATGCGGAACTTGACGCCGCCGCCGCTCACTTCGTCGTCCACTTCCGTGAGCACGTTCACATAGGCGCCGCTGGTCGGGTGTTGGGAGCGAAACTCCATGCTGCTGCTGCTGGTCTTGTTATTGCTGCTCTTGTCATCCTTACCAATGTCTCCGTTCCCCTGCGAGCAGCTGTCCACGTACGGCCAGTGGATCTCTTTCACTGCAAACACGACCTGCTTCGGGTTGTCCATCGCGCTGAGCCACTTCATTCCGCCGCTGTTCGACTCGAGCGACAGGTTCCCGATGCTCACTTCGTACGCCGATACGATGCTTACCACTTCGTCGATCACGCGGTCTTCGAGCTCTTTCTGCTTGGGCGTAAAGCCGAAGCGCAGGTCGTCATCAAGTGCAGGACAGAGCCCAATGCCCGACGTAGTCAACTTCATGAGCAGCTCGCCTGGAGGTAGCCACTCATGGTGCAGCCTGCTGAGTTGGGGAAGCTGCGGTGCGACAAGGCGACACCCGGCGTCCGTGATCTCAAAGTGGATCGAGTCGTAGTGTTCGGTCTTGAGCTTCAGGTGCGCCTTGTTGTGGGTCTTCGTGCTCATCGTGAGGTGCCAGAAGAATTTTTGATAGTTCAAGTCGCGCTGCTGCAACACCGCGAGGTGCGTGAGCTTCATGGTGCTGAATGTCACGATGTTCGTCTCTGGGTGGAACACAACCTCCGAGATCCCGTCTTCCTCCCAGCTCTCGGCCTGCAAGTCCCACCAGCCAACGCGGGGTGTGGACGCGTAGATCACATCTGCAGGCAACAGCAGACTCACCTTGACTGGGAGTGCTGCCGACACAACCATGCCCTCCAGAGGGTAGTGCAGACGCTTGAGAGACTCGCTCGGGTCTGCCACTTCGCGCATCATCCAGCCGCGCGCGCGCTTCGGGGGTGGCGGGATCGCGAGCAGCTCCAGCGAAAAGATCCCGCCGAGCGCAAAATCGGTGTTCTGGCTGTTCTTGATCGACAGCGGGTCGTACGGCAAGTGGATGACTCGCAGTGCCAGCGACTGGACGATCACGGCTTTCGGCAGGTCGACCGAGACCCCGAGTTCCTGGAAGTCGATGCGTTTGTTGCGCGAGCCTTTCGCGATCAGGTTGACCCAGAGCCCGAGCTTGACCCAGTTGCTCGCGCTCGCCATCTTCACTTCGCTGCGCGACTGGCTGTCCGTGTACTCATCTGCGTATTGGAGGATGTGGCGCGACGCGAACTCGATCTTGTTGTGGATCATGTGCTGAATCTTCTCGATGAACATCGTGCACTGGCCGTTGAGAGCTGCGTCGTTCGTGGCTTTCGCGTTCGCACCCACGCACACGAGGTCCTCAATGACCCCATTCGCGCTCTCACACGAAGCTGCGACCTCTGGTAGCTCGGTGGACACTTCGAGCAACCAGGAGTTCAGGAACGAGTTCATGTCGCCCTCCACCTGGGCATCGGGGCGAGGCTCGCATGCCAGATACTTCTCCCACTAGGAAAATGAAACACACACAGATGCAGACACCGTACGTAAATACTCAACCATCTCACATTCTGACATGTGAACACAAATGACTCACATCTTTTGCCTCTTTCTGAGCGCGGAGGATCTCGGCGAGCCGCTGCACTTTTCCCTCGATGTCGAGCTTGGTGGCTTCGTACTCGATGCCGAGCCGCTCGAGTTCCGCCACGCGGTTCTTCGCCTCCTCTTCGCGCCGCTTGGTCTCTTCGAGCTCTCTCTTCTTGCGCTCTTCCTCGAGTCGCTTCTCCTCTTCCGCCTTCAGACGGGCTTCTTCTTCTTCCTGCAAGCGGCGCTCTAGCAGTCAATTTCACGAGTGTTGCATCGAGTCAGCGCTCGTTTGGACACACACAAAGATGATGGCGACATGTGACAGAGCAAGCAGCACCGAACACAGTCATGATTGCAGCGATATTTTGCGCAAAGCATATTGCTGGGATTGTTTACCTTCCTCGAGCTCCTCTTTGGTCTTTTTCGGCGCCTTGCCCTTCTTCTTTGGAGGCTGGCATCACAAAAAGCAGCAGTAGCAATACCAAGTTAGATGCATCTCTCAATGAGCAGCTGTGCATATTCAAGGAAACAGGCTCACTCAAAGTGAGCTCTGAGGAGTGGCAGCGAACGCACGCACCATGCTCTTCTTGCGTCCACCTCTTCTTGAATGTGACCTTCAATGCTGGGCGTTGATGTCCGTGGCGTTGATGCCCACGTAGTGGTTCTGCACGACGACGTGGTCAGCGTGCGTGCGCGGCAGCTCGGGGTCTTCCACGATGCGGGTCGCCTTGCGGAAGTCGTTGGACAGCGTGTGCACTTTGTGCTCATTTCAAGACCAAAATCGGAGAACCGAAAAGTGAAAGATTCCCTAGCGGAGGCAAGTGTACGCAAAAACGCGCACATACAAAAAGACGACCATTTTTCCGCACTCGAAAATCCCGATACAAACTCTGTTGAAACCGAGCAGATTCGCTTCGGAAAAAATCGCCAGATCCCAGTTGTGGTTGGCTGATCGAGTTGACCAATCCTATCGCTCTATTGGACAGTGTTGGCCAATCAGATCCCTGGATTTCACAAATACGGTTTGTGTGATCAAGTCCTGGATCGTGAAGAGGCGCAAGGGCGTCCCCTCGACTCAGACGGCGACCTTTGAGAGAATCTGAGTCTGTGAATCTGAATCTGGTACGGGCTGTTTTCACAAGCGTACTTGAGAGACTCGTCGAGGTACTGTAGTGGTGCCTCACTCGTACTTAATCGAAGTAGGAATAGCACTATGGGACATTTCGACCGGCGTCACAACTTTCTCTGAGGTTTTCAATGCTTTTCGTTTTCCATGAAAAAAGAAAATTCTATTAGTCTTCTTTTTGTTCCATTTTTTTGAAAAAAACAATAACTAAAATACTGATTTTAGTTATTTTAGATTGACACCTAAATAGAACGAAGTGTTTTTGTAATGACTCATTTCACAAATTTTGGTGCAACTTAATTTTAAGTTGCAGCAAAAAACTGTTTTTTTGCTCGTCTCATTTCGCATTCCGATGCCGGCGCAGAAGAAGAGATCGAGTGACCCACTCGCAGAGCCCAAGCCCAAGCAAACTTACGTCCGAATCCCAGCGGAGATCGTTGCCAAGGCCACTGCGTTGATTCGTGGATGGCCTGAGAATCCGGGGCGGAACTGCCGCGAGGCCGCTAAAGTCCTTGGGGTGAAAAGCGACGCGTTGTCGAGGCGTCTTCGTCCGCCCAATGTACCGCCGCCGCCGACACGAGAAGAAGTGTTGAAGCTGTGGACATCGATGAGCGGAGGCGTCGGCTACACGCTAAGATTCCCGAACAGAGGCAAAGGCTGGGAGTCATCTTTCTTCCAACTGCTGTGGATCCTCGAGCGCGCGCATAAATCCATCGATTTGTGCGTGTATTCCTTCACGCTCCCTGCGGTATGTGTTTTCGGTTTGATTTGTGGTACTCGTTTATACTTTGTGCTGATATATTGATGTTTGCCGTCTGTATTCATATTTATCAGCTTGCAAATGCGCTTGTTCGCGCGAAGGCCCGCGGCTGCCTGGTTCGCGTACTCTGTGATGGAGGGCAAGCTAAAAGCAAGTGGTCTCAGGTACCTTATCTGCGAGCGCATGGCATCGAGGTCCGTCTGGACAAGCGGACCATGCATGAAAAAGTAAGTTACACCAGTGAACTATTTATTTTGTTGTGATCTTACGTTTTCTTGATCTTACGTTCTCTTAGTTCTGCATCCTGGACGGAACGGTCGTTCTCAACGGGTCGTTCAACTGGAGTCGCAACGCTGTGAAGAAGAA